>CABFOW010005924.1:0-37226 GCA_902141385.1 Timema californicum
GACTGGCAGGAAATAACTTTATATTGTTATGTTGAACATTGACATTTATGCTAAGGTTATTGTCAAGAGTCATTTATTGTTGCTTCGGCTTAACCATGTTTTTATTAGCGAGGCTATTCGCTTATACGTATATGAGGCCATGACGCTAGCTTGCATATGTTGTATACCCTATCTTTCTTGAGGTTATTGCTTTAAATAAATTGCTGTCCATATCTTTTGAATCTTAATAAAAATCTCTTGACTAGTATGTTTGTACTTACTGTATCATACGTTCATCCTTAGGTAGGATACTGCAACTAAAATATGTTGTCTAATAATCAAACCAGAGGTGTAGTCACGTTCTTGACTAATGACATATATTATTGAGGGTGACCGTGGGGACGAGTCCTGCAATAGTTCTTATTGCATGCGCTGGGCTTCAGTTAGGTTTTGCCCAGTTTTTCTTTGCTCTTTTTACTCACTCAGCACACTAACTTTTTTGCTAACTTATATTTATTATCGTTATTTTTTTTGTATTTGAACATGCCTAGTTAGGCTTAACGGTTCAGTATAAATGTAAAACTGTTAGAACAAGTTGATGATCTTGTGTATCTAGCAAGAATGTTCTGTAAACGTGAAAAGATGTATGGTAAAATTGAAAGATAGATCAATGCATCTCGGAAAGTAGTTGGATGTATGTGGACTATTGCAAAGAATGAAGTAGTATCAAAACAGTCAAAGATGACAGTATATAAGATTTAGTTCTCACCAACATTGTTGAATGGATGTGAAGTGTGGGTTTGTCAGGAGAAACGCAGGAGCAACGTAAATGCAAATGGTGCAAGATATTTAAGAAATATAGGTGAAAAAACTTTTATGGGCAGTAAGTGATGAGTGGGTGCTGAAGGAGTGTGTTTTGAAAGGGAATCCAATAAGTCAATGAGAAATAAGTATCTTATGCTGGTTTGGGCATGTTCAGAGGATGAGTGTGGATCAAATGAAGCAAATATGAAGGTAGAGTGTGTGGATCAAAAGGAAGGAGTTGGCGATGTAAAATATGGCTAAATGTTGCAGAGAAATGTGTAAAAAAGAGGACCATTAAGAGTTTTAAGAATAAAAGAGTATCAATGACTTGGTGTATGGATGTTGTTGAAGTGAAGGAAGTATGCAAGGATAGGGAAGTGTGGAGAAAGTTAGCAAGGGGATTAAGTATGGAGTTGTTGTTTTTTAGCTATAAGCAAGGTTTCTTGCCTACCCTGTAAGGAAACAGCGTGATTATGTATGAATGTGTATTAAAAAAGGGGGGGGACAAAGGAATTAACATGACAACCCAAAAAAATTCCAGGAAATTTTGGAAAAATTATAAATTCCATAGCATTTCCAGGCCTGAAAGAAATAATTTAAATATCCAGGTTTTCCATGTTATGTAGGAACCCTGTTCATGTAGATATACACCATTTGTGAATGTTAATTTTCATCCCATTTAATTGGATTAAATTCAAATCCTTTCACAAAGGGTCATTTTTCTTAAAGAGTTCTTGATAGGAAATGCAAATATTTTTGAGAAAAACTAGAGTGTGATTTATATCTTAAGTCTTAGCTATTTTTAGTTAAATGGCGGGAATATTGTTTTGTTTTTTAATTCCAATTTGGGCCTTGAAGGAGTGTGTTTGACCGACCCGGTCTAGCTAGCGGTTCATACCATGAGGAAGTATAACTGCTCCAATGCCAATCTGTTGCGAGAGCGTCTGTCTCAGCTCTTCAGCCATCAGCAGATAGGTGATGCGGTGGAGGATGGTGGGCAGGGCTGTAGCTTTCAGCCACAGTTCTGCAGGGAATGTATACTGCATACAAAGCTCTGGGATCAAGTGCTCCTCAAAGTCTTCTTGTAGCTCCTGACGCTTGCGTTTGCCTGCCGAGTTCGATACTATGCCTCTGTCAACAAAATTTAACATCTTGTCAAGTTTCTACACTAAATAAAGTTTGTCACTTGTTTTTAAATGAAGGTGATTAATACTTTATTTGTTACAGGTTAGGGCTGAAGCGATGGTAGAACTTCACTCTTGCCGAAACAAGTATGAATAAATTAGATAAAAGATTTGAAATAGATTCAGACTAACAGACAATTGAATGTGTAATTTTGCTGATAACTATCATTTAAAGGGGTGGGCTCATGAAGAATTCTGCTACTAAACAAGAAAATGTTGGCTTTATAAAGAATAAGAGTGTAAGAAACAAGCTCTTCACAAACCAAACTAAAGATATTTTCCTCTTAAGTTGTATATAGTAAGTGTATCAGACGAAGTTATTCATTTAACCAACACATTTTCTTATATCAGGTACATATCCTCAAAATAATATTAACATAACTGGCAAATGTGTTTCATAGGGAATTTTTCAGATTTTCTATATACAACTTTAAGTTTGATCTACAATGTGCATTTGTTTATATACATGTTTCTTAAAAGTGCTATGCTTACAGCTAACATAATTTTAATAATAAGTTTAATGGCTCATTCAAATAAATGATCTTAAAAGCAATATAAAACCAAATTATTATTTCCTGTAGACTCATTGAATAAAAGATATTACAAACACTTATGTGAGCCTATTATAGTGGTCTACAAACTTCCACAGTTGCACTTCAGTTTGAATTTTCGGGAATATTACTTTTTCATTAATGTCTCGTCATATGAAAAATAAATATTTCTAAAAATTCAAAACAATGTGCAACTGCGGAAGTTTGAAGTAGTGGAAAGTGTAAAGGTGTAAGAAGAAATATAGAAGTGTGTTTGTTTATATCTAGGCCTAACCTGACTGTCCTTTCATGTTGGCTTCCTTCTTATCACTACATTATTGTAGTGTTTTTCTATAATGTTTTAGTAAAAATTTAATAAAACTAACATCTTAATAAGCTAATATTTCCTCAAAATATGCTTAAGTAACTTAATTTACCCTATAAGAAAACATATGAATAATAAACAATATTAGAAATTTGAAGTGTTTCGTATTTTGTTTATTATTCCTTATTGTAATTGTGCATGATCACATCTTCTGATCCATTTCCATTCCTCTATATGCAGTTGCACATGTGTGTTGTACAGGCTCTCGTTAGACATTATTTTATTGATAAATTTACTTCAATTCAATTTAATGCTTATAAAAGTTGATGCTCACACTTTAAAATTAAAAATGATATTTCTAGCAAACAATATGAAATAGTAAGTGCTTTTTTAATATAAATGTGGTAGGTTTGGTGAAATATGTATTGCAATAAATAAGACCAACATAAATTTTAAACAGGTTAGACAACATAATTCTATAAATAGTAACTAAATTAGAGCTAGTTTTGTACCTAAACATATTAATTCAAATTTTAAATATCTTAAGTTTGAAACATTTAGTATGAAGATTTATTCTTGATATTACATTTTTAATTTAGCATAAATTATTATTTTAGAAAGGGACCAGGTAAAAATAGTAAAAAGAATCAGTCAATTATTTAGTAATCTTCTGTTATTTTTATTTTCATTGCTTTGTCGTGGCAATACAAGTAAACAGCTTCAATCAAGTATAATTCAAAATCGATGACAATATGGAATAAATTTAGCGGTCGAAAGTGGTTTTAAAGCGCTATTATGTAATTAATGTGAAAATTGAATTAATATTTAACAACTTATTAAAGTGGCTGATAACCTCTATATGGTCGCTAACTTTAACCTACCGATAGCAATATCTATACAGTAGTCATAAGACTGGCCCATGGACTTTGTATAAATGATACAAGTTAACGATCAGTTTCAAATATTAAATATCTGTGTGTGTGTGTGTGCGCGTGCATGTGTGTGTGCGCGCGTGTGTGTGTGCATACATCCTACTGATGCTACTGACTGAGGCTATTAAACAAGAAACAATATACACAAAGTTTGAATGTTATGAAGCTTTGAGCGTAATATTTGTGTGCCTTATCTATTTTGTACTAAATCAGTTTGTTTTTGTAATTCCCGTGTTTTAAATATGATCCAAACCAGACAACAGGCTAAACAAAATGTAATTTCTTAGTTATGTGACTAGCGTGTTACCACCTTTCAAGGCTATCTGTATACTTAGAGTAGTCAGGTAGAAATAAGTAAGGCAGAATTTAGATAAAGTTTACCTTTATTTGCACATAAGGAGAGTGATAAGACTATTTGGGAAAAATTGCCCCAATAAATGTATCCTGGATTCAAGCCCATAGCTGCCCCATCATGTAAAATATTAAATTAATTTATTTCAGGATTGATGTGTATGTTATGCCGGTCACCCATTCATAAAGGATGGTAGCTAACCCATTTATTTAACACTTGAGAGACATATAGATAACTAATTTAATGACCTAGTGTGTGTTATAAAATTAATTACAAAATACTTGAGTTTAATAAACATTGGTAAAGTACCCATATCTCTAAAAAAATTCCTAGACAATGCAGAGCTCCTATGTTTAACAACATCCTCTGTTGACATACCCGGAAACAACTGAACTGCTGCTCAGTAAGTTTGTCCTCTGGAAGAATTCCAGGTTATGAACCGGCTGGTCATTCATACCTGGAGTATGAGTTTTCACAAAACAGACACCATTGTTTCAAGAATATGTATGTCATTGTGAGCAAGGCGACCATTTTATAACTTCCAGTAATTTCTAGATGTAAGCACACTTCTCTGTATCTGTACATTTTCAATTTTGAGCATACCCTGTTGAACATTTTGGTCAGCTTTTGGTTCCCAACATTTAGTATTTAATAATGTTTCGTATGAAATGAATATAAACAAACTGTTGTTTTAATTTTACCTTGGCCTGAGACAGTTGAGTTTGTTGGAAATGGCCTTCACTTCAATGAGAGGTTGATTTGGTCTGAGGACTTTCAAGCCATACTTCTTATCAAAATAGTCAGCATATGACATGTAATCCTCTGTGGGGAACGAACTTTGGGCACTCAGGTCTTCACAAACTCTTGTTACTATGTAGTTCTAACAGATGAGAAAACAAACATTTGTTTTAAGATTTATGTTATTCAAAAACCTACAAAAATATTGAAAAAAAGTGACAGTAGCCAGCATCGCCAGAGTCCACAGCGGGATTAGGGTCAAATCTGTATGGCATACAATTTTTTTTAAATGTGTAAAATTTTAATGGAAAACTTTTGTATAAACAGTGTTGGAGGTATTTTTATTTTTCTAAAGCAAAATGACTAGATTGTCTTTTTTTATGCCAATTCTCAAAAAAGCTATGTAAAGTTATTGATGGAAGATGAAACAGTTTTCAGATGCTTTGGTGGATGCATGGTTTAAGGCACTATTCTCACATTAGACTATACTGCCAATGACGGGGAGATCGGGGTTCGAAGCTTGGTCAGGTGTACTGAGGGCGGTTTATCCAAAATGATGGTTTGCCACTATTCCTTCATACAAATGTGGGTACATTTCTTTTAAAATATAACCTTCATAATTAATAATATCATTAATGCAATTAGTACATAAGCGTATAACCCGAGCGGGTAGTAAGACGCAGTGTTATAAAAAACAGTCACTCCTTAACTTGACTCCCACAACATAAAATGACTATCATCAGCCTTATTACTCATCAGGGCAAAGCAGGTTCTAATGAGATACTGGGGTATTTTGGCAGATCAGATGAAATAATTAGTACTTTTGCGATTAAAACAACTTTGCTGGTAGTGTGGGTCCAGTAAGTATGCTAACTTCAACAATATTCCTCTGAAAGCTCATATACAATAGCTACATATCTATGGACTGCTACATTTTGCTATCAGAATTTAAATTTTTAAGACCTCTCCATTTATCTCTTGTCTCTGCAACAGTCAAGCATACATAGAAACTAATGTTGAACATATAATTGGGTCGAATCCACTATTTTACAAATCAGAATCTTGAATTTTGAATCTCCAATTTATCTTTGAATCCTGAATCTCAAATCGGAATCTTGGAATAGGTATGACAATAAAAAGAAATATCAATATAGCATAATAGAATGTAAAATACTAATAGTAGTTAAATGTTGACATTCTTTCTTATAAACCTTTCATTATAAAATTCACACAATCATTTAAGTGGTAAATTACTGGTCTGGGGCCTGGTTGTTAAGTTCATAATATAATTATAATTGCTTCTGTTTTAGAGCGCTAAAACAAAGTTCAATTGGAAAATTAAAAAGAAATTCTTTTTTAAGAATCTGAGTCTTGCATCAGAAATTTTCTAAAATCCTCAAATCTCAAATATCCCCAAAAAATTAAGGGATTCGAGGGCCCATCTTTGATTGAAAAATTGTAGCAGATGCCAAATTTAGTTTGTTTGTTCTGAGTGTTTAAAGAAAACACATCATTGAAAACCTGTCTAAATCGGTTACATGGTTTTCCAATATTTCCCAAACTTACAAACAAACCTTGTTTTATGAGCGTATGGACATGGATTAGAAAAATAAATTTGATGACATAAAAGCAAATCAGATTTAGAATATGATTAATTATCTGAGTAGCTATACAGTGTTAGTTTGTAATTTATACATTAAATTTTAGAAAATATGTATAAAAACATGATCTGGCCAAAAATATATATTGTTTTAGTTAAAGCTATAATCTAGTAACAGAGTTAAATTTTATTCAGAGTGAAATGGGCTTTTATCAACCAATGAAATGAAATTAAAAGATTCTATACCGTTTTATAAATGTATTTGTGTCACTTTGACAGGACAAAAAAAAATTCCCTATATTTTCTCCAGAAAATTTTCAATTATTAGTTTTATAGAATAATTTCAACTTATTAAAGGTCTAACATGCAACTCTTGTAATATACTCGACTGACAATGACAGAGAGGTCAAGGTTCAATTCCAGTTGAGTGCACCGAGAGCAGTTTTTACTAAATGGTTTTACACTCTGACTCTACCCAAAAGTGGGCAATTCCTCTAAATTCAACCTTCCTCATCCCTAACAGATTAACATAATTAGTACAAGCGAATAACTCGAACAGGTAGTAAGACGCAGTGCGAAAAATAGTAAAGAAACAAATTAATAAGAGCCTTTATAGACCACTTTTGTTCATAAATCACTTTAATTTGTTATCAACAAGTTAATTAGAATAATGTTAAGGGTGTCCCGACATTTGTCTCCCCCGCCCCCTATCTTCTGTTCTTCCTAACTACCCCTCCCCCCTTCTTACAGCTCACTCGTCTCGTAACACACTATATTCTGAAGTGTTATAAGCTCTAGGTGCCACTTATACAATTTAACCCTTCCACCACGATCCGCCACTGCAAAAAAAAAATTTCATTTCAAAATTTACCGAAACATTTTCATCTCTAAGGTCAAGTTAATGTACATCACTTGTCAAGGTGGATTAAGAGATATGTTATGTTTTTAACTAAGCTTTTCAGCAGTCAAAAAGGGACAGATTTACAATTGGAATTGCGCTCAAATAAAATAATTTTCAAACCTATTATATTTTTGATATGATTTCTTATATGATTTTTATTTAAATAATATTAACATGAATTTTATTATCGGGTGAAATTTATTAAGAGTGTTTTACATAAATTCACTATACTTAGAAACATCAAGGCACTTATTATTTTTGTATTTAGATAGAGATAATGGGTGAAAAATCCCAGTGATAGAGCAATGAAGTAATATATCAAAGGCTACAAATACTATACCTATGTGTATGTGTTCTTTTTAAACAAGATCTAAGCAATTAACACAAACTTTGTTTTTTTGAATTATGAACACATATTATACTAAAAGTAAATATTAGTTTTATACCTGTTCGGCAAATTTGCCTCTATACCATGGTATAATGACAGTCTGCTCCAAGCTCTTCTTGTCAAAGGTCAGAGCTAAACGTTGCTCATCATTTGGAGGTTTGATAGAAGGGAGATGGGGATACTTCTCAACGGTAGTCCAATCAACTACATATTTGCCAATATTACCTGACACAAATAGTAAGTGTTTTAATGCAAAAGTAAAAAGTATAAAGAAATAAAAGATTGTTACAAAACACACATGCCCGATTTGTATAGTTTGCCCTCAAAAGATCATACACACATGGATGCACACACACACACACACACACACACACATATATATAATTAAAACTTCCAACACCTTTACTTGACTTGTCTACAAGATGATTACTAGAGACCGGATTTTGTCAATTTGCCTTTTTTTCCTTTATCGTAAAACATAGGCAGTTGAGATATATAGGTGTTTCATGTTATTACCAGTACAATATGTTAATTTTATAGTGCCTAGAATTGCCTATTCTGTTGGTTTTTGCCTAATTTTATGAATAAGAGCCTTAATTGCGCCTATTTTATGAATTATGAATAAGAAACTTTATTGTGCCTAATTCGGCCTTTTTTCTTTGACATTTATATTTATTGCTGAAAAAGAGTGTAGTTTATAGACATGAACGTTTGGGTTTGAAAGGGGTTAGTGGGAGGGGGAGGGAAACACGTGACTTGGCCTGACCTTACAGACTAGGTTTAGAACATCACGCCCAATAATAAGGGGTATTGGGAATGCCAGGCCTCCACCGTGGTTCGGATTCCACGTTAAACTGTAGATCCTTCATTTCATCTCACAATCACCCTACCATTACACATTAGCATAAGTGTGTATGACCCAAACAGGTAGTAAGAAGCGGTGCTAATAATAATAAGGGGTATTAGGGATGGGAGAGGGTGGTGTGACGTGGTCCTACAGCCTTAGCCTGACTGACGTGGAGATTAGAATAGTTTACCACTCGGTTTAACCATCATTATTTCAGTACGTGATTGTGTCTTTTAGAGTCAACTTCTATCTTGGTGGGTTTGTTTACTGATTTTTTTTGTAACCCTTCTTGTGTTAACTGTGGTGGAAATGACCAAGGAAAAAAAAGCAAAAGCGCTTTATTTAAGCAATGGATAGGTAGTGATACTAATTTCACGACAGATAGAAAAATCATCTTCTGCCAATCGTGTACCAAAGAGGTAAGTTTAATATCCATATCATTAAATTTAATAATAGGATTCAAAATAGGTTTGCAATATTTGAAAAATAACTATCATTCCATTTATTATTTGCTTTAAAATAAACAGCATTGGCTATCCAGAGGTTTTTTTAAATACAAGTAAACTACTTTTAAACTCTTTCATGGATTTAAGATTTATACTTTCTGATATATATTTGAACGGCTTTAGGGCTATTTCAGAATAGTTAGACATAATAAATTACGGTTGGTAAAATTACAAATTATGTAAATTTTTTCCCGTATTTTAGGTAAAATGTGACAAGAAATATCATTTAGACCAACAAACAGTGATGCACTGCAAAAGTTTAAAGGAAATAACTGGCAGGCAAATGTTAATTTCGCAAGTTGTATTTCCTGACAATTGTGAAACATTTTATTCTGAATTGTGTGCTGTGATGGTAGCCACGAATATACCATGGACAAAGCTAAACAATCCCATTTTAAAAGGTTTCCTCACAAAATATACCAACAAGCAGATCTCTGATGAATCCACATTGAGGAAGAATTACTTACATCCCCAATACTTATCCGTAAGTTTTTTGTTTGTTAATCTATTTATTTATTTTTTACATTTTAATTTCAAAGATATTTTAAATTAATTGGAGCTGTGCACTTTTGTTTACTTACATAATTATTTGTTTTGAATATTAAGTGAATTTTTACTCCTTTCCAGACCATTGAGAAGATAAAAGAAAATATTGGAGATTCCTACTTTTGGGCAAGTGACGATGAAACAACTGACCGTTGCGGCAGATACATCGCAAATATCGTGGTCGGTAAGCTTGACTCCAGAGGAACCAGTTCTCCGCACTTGATTGCCTCAAGAGTGCTTGAAGTCGATAACAGCTCGACAATTGCCAGAGTTGTTCGCGATTCTCTGCGTAAGTTGGATTTATTAGGTTTTTACATTCAGAACTTTATCCTATGTAATTCTGTGAGACTAAATATTTATTTTATTGTTCTGTTACAGGAGTGCTTTGGCCATCAGAAAACAATGACGTGAAGTTAAGGTACTGCTGACAGATAGCGCAGCATATATGCTAAAAACTGGGGCAAGTTTGAAGGTGTTCTACCCAAAACTAATTCACGTTACCTGCCTAGCACACACCATTTACAGAGTCGCAGAACACATTCGTGCAGAGTTCACGAATATAAATGCTGTAATTTCATCTGTCAAAAAAGTATTTCTGAAAGGTCCTTCACGCATAGCAACATTTAGGGAAAAAATTGCCGAAAAAACCTCTTCCACCACAACCAGTTCTAACTCGTTGGGGTACCTGGTTACAAGCGGCAGTGTACTATGCTGACCACATGGACAAAATTCAAAGGGTATGTATATATTTTTAATAAAACAATTTTTCTATTTATTCAGATCTAGATACTTAAATAAATTTTCCTATAATTCTATTATAGCTTGTTAATTTTGTTCAGAATTTAAATAATGAATTGATTCTCAATAATTTCAGGTAATTCAAACATTTGATGAAGAGTATGCTGTGTCAATAAGAGAGGCAAAGGTTGCTACATCTTCTAGCACTGTTGTGTCTGATTTGGCCTATGTAAATAGCTATTTCGGCAACCTTCCTGGAGTTATCGTGTCACTGGAAGCCATGGATCTGCCTTTAATAGAATCAGTGAAGCATACAATACAAGAAGGTGTGAAGCAAACCCCTGGACCTGTTGCCTCGTCAGTCGCAACAAAACTTGAACAAGTACTACAACGAAATCCCGGGTGGAGAACAATGGTAGCAGTATCAGACATCTTGGGAGGGCAAAGCACGCCATTGCAGGAGATAAGTTTAAACTTTTCAGAATTGTCAAATTTAAAATTTTGTCCCTTGACATCGTGTGAAGTTAAGAGAAGATTTTCAAACTATAAAAATATTCTATTAGACCACAGAACAAATTTCACTTGTGAAAATTTAGAAAAGTATGTAGTAATTCAGAGCAATGTGAGTTGCTTGTAGATTACATGTAGTAAGTAGCTTGTAGAAAAATAAATTTTACATTGATTATTGTGTGCCTATTTTTAAAGTGCCTATTTTGGTGCCTATATCCTATATTTTTAGTGCCTATTTGCCTGCCTATTTCAAACATTTTTGGTGCCTATGAATCCGGTTCCTACTGATGACATATTATTAACTTTATCTAAGTGGTTTATTTTAAAGAGCTTTCATTGGTAATCTGTTAGTTGAGAACTGTAAACCCATGTTGTTGCCGCAATGCTGGAAATGAAAATATTACAATTGTATTTACATCATTAGTTTATTTAACTAATCATGTAAAAATAAATTATACAGTAATTCATAATAAAGTAATATTAGAAGCTTTTGGTATATTTTTAGATTAACTTTATAACTAATAAATCAAATAATACATATTTCTAACTACCAAATTTTAGTGACTTTCAATCGATGTTGATGATCAAAAAATGGCCTCGTATAAAAATTGGGGGCTAGATTGTGTGTGATATTTTAATCACAATAGCTAGAATAATCAAAAGCACTCGCAGGATTTAGCGAATTTTGGCTTTCAATATTAAAAATACTTCAAATCGACAAAAAAAAAATTAACACTCATTACAAATTACATTTTTGGAGCCTGATATATTAAATTTGTGGGAAGATTTAAATTCAGGCATATGAAGTTGACTTAATGTTTATTGTCATCATCATCATATAAGTAAGTATTCATGTCCCTTCTTGGACCTCTCGTAATCCAAAATTATTCTCTCTCAAACAAGGATTGTTTTCATTCAAAGGACATTATTATTTAACTATGAAGAACTAATAAATTAATTGAATGACAAAACTAACCTTCTTTAACAATCGGAACAATGAAATAAGATTGTTCCTTATTTTCTTGGTCTACAACCAAGAAATTCTTGTAGAGCTTGTGCAAAAGTTCAGTAAACAACATGGTGTTAAGTTTTTGTGCCATCTTTACTTGTTCATCAGATACTTGAAAAGAATTTGCATTGCAAATTAAGTTGATCTCCAACTCTCCAACATTCATATAAATTGGAAAACGACACACCTAAAAATAATGTCAGATATAAGAGATAAAAATAATATTTAGTCAAGAATGTTATTTAAAATGTATGATATTCCAAGTTTAAGGAAGTGCTTTTGGTCTATAGAGTGTATTGTACCCACCCACCGTCACACATGCAGCAAAACATGGACAATGAATGTAAGAGAAACTAGGCAAGTGAAGGCCATGGGAATGGGATTTGTGAGGAGCATGTTAGCTGTCACGAGAAGAAACAAGATTAGGAATGAAGTTATCCAGGAAAGAGTAGGAGTACATCAGATAGTAGAGGAAGCAAGACTGAGATGGTATGGACATGTAATGAGGATGGAAAAGGATAAGATGCCAAGGAGATAAAATGTGTAGGTGAAAGATTGCAAGGAATACCAGGACAGAGATGGAAGAAGCAGATAACTGAAAATGTGCAGTTAAGAGGATAAGAATGGAAGCAAATAAAGAGAGGAAGTTGGAGGCATTTCACTAAATTGACCTGGCCACAAGCTGGAATAAATAAATTGAGGATAATAATAATGGTATTCAAGATGATTTAGAAAATGTTTTAAATAATAGTTGTTTGAAAGAAAATAGCAAGATATTTTATACCAAATTTTAAATATATTTTAACATGTATATTACATACTTTAGGCAGTGGTTTGTATGATAATAAAGCCCATCCATGTTTTTCAGAGTTTAACAGGTCATAAAACACCATCTTGCGGTTATTGCTTGGAGGAGGACGTTGATACACAGGTTTCATCTGTATTACATGGAGATGTGCAGTCTGTCCTTCTTGTGGTCTACATTCACTTAAAAATACTGGAGGCTGGAAGTAAAACATAACACACTCAAATAAGCTAAGCTCAGCTCAGAGTTTATCAAATTATGACATTTTGTTAAGTAATGTGGGACAAAGATTATGTGAAACTTACAACTCTTTAATAAAATGATAATTGATCTAAATCAGGTGTGTCAAACTGATGATCCGATCCAAGATTCTGTGCGGCCCACAGGCCTTTTGATCAACCATGATGCAATGCGGCCTAATCCTTAATTTTAGATAACCTTGTAGAAACAAACAATTTCGGATTATGACATTTAAAAATTTGCCGTTTCTAGGGTGAATCCAGCAAGTGAGGTTGGTTTTCAAAATGTTTACTCTTTACTTGCAAGAGATCAATTTCAAAAATTGGTTGAATGTTTGCATCAAATATGAGCAATGTTTATTAGCACATGAGTGTGCAGACAATATTTCTCTAATGAAAAGGAACAAACACAGAGATTACGGCTTGCATTTATTTGTCAGCAATCATCAAAGTTGAGTCACTACAAAGTTTAAAAGCCTAATACTAAATACCATTACTGTAAATAAAAGGAAAGTGGTAAAAAATGAAAGGTACAGTTAGTCTTAAAATGTTATATATTCTTAATTTTCTTTTTGTATTAGTATGAATATTTATATTTTTGTCTATACAATGACGCATTACATTTTTTTAAATGCTGTGCCGCCTCAGTATTTTCAATTTTCAATGTAGCCCTTAAAATAAAATGAGTTTGGCACACCTGTTTTATATGATACACATGCATCCATAAATATAACATTTATGATAATAATAATAAGTAATATTAATATAACTCAATAAGGAAAACCTCTTTTCACTTTATGAGGTAATTGTAGGAAAAGTGGATAGAAACATGTAAAGAAGAACATAGTTCAAACTTTACAATGCTGCCTCTGGACAAAGAGGTACTGGTTGCCTCTTAAGGAAAATCGATTGTCACCGCCCAATCCCCTGACCTGGGATTCATTCTATCGGAACTCATCGAGGAGGAGTGTGAAATGAGAAACATAACTTCCTAAAAAAGGAAACCAAAAAATACAAAAGGGAGAAAAAACTAATTTGTAAGGAATGCTAGGGACACTTGGATAGTAACACGTGAAAGGAATATCATAAACAACAAACATAGGAAATTAACATTGGATTTGAATGTATAATGCATCTCTATAAGGAAGACCTCTTTTAATTTTATGGGGTAGTTTTGTTTGAGATTGACTTTAAGGTATTAATATTTTCTGCAACTCAGTTGAAATAGTGGGAGAAAACAAATACTAAATGTCGAGAAGAGTTTAAATGTATTTCAATGTTATGATCTGTGACCTTCGGACCTGACAAGCCCCGAGCTATTTTTTTCGGCTAGCAGAAAGGCTCGTGTTTAAAAGAAGCATTTAATGGAGTGAGTGAAGTGTTCACTCCCTGATGTTACACCTGACTAATTTAAATTTAAAATTTAACTTACAATAATTTCCTTGCTGACACCTAACTTAGGTTAATAAACAAAATTCACAAAATATATATACTACTTATCTGCTCACTAAGAAAATATTATATGAAAATGGTCACAGCCAAAATTAAATTCTTTTTAAAATGATTTTCTCCTATAAAGCAAATTTAATAATTTAACTTAAAAACTATATCCATGATTTACTACAAGCATAAATAAAAAGCATTTGGTCAAGATCAAAAAATCACAAATAAACTATATAGATAAAAAAGTTTAGGCACTTTAAAATAAAATTAATGTTTAATATATGTAAATTTTACTAAACTCAACTGTAATTTAAAATGTGTGAAAACACTCTTCCTCCCAGTCAACCCTTCTGTATTCTCCACTTAATCCAAATGTTTAATAATCCAGACGAGCTCCAGTCCCAATTAGTTTGGATTAGTGAGTTTCTACCAAATTTGTCAAATTGAAAGCCACAAAAACACTTGGAATTAAAGTATTAGTAAATATAGGACTCACTTTGTGTGGATACTGTCTTTTCATATTTTTTGTGCCTGGATATACAGTTTTTTCTCCAACTTTCACAGGGCTTTCATCTTCCCAAAGTGGAAAGAGCTCCTTGTAGGATTTGGAATCTTCGAAAACTCTCGTTTTTGGCATAAGATTTTTATCCAACTCCCCCATTTCATACAAGAGTCTACAGGTTTCGAGAGCAACAGCTCGTTTGGCCTGTTTTCTTGACGTCATTTCTGGCCCCTAAACAGAGAATGTTATATTTAAAACATAATTTAAAAGAGGGTGATAATCAAGTCCCCGAGTTTGATAACCTATCATATTTTTTTGGTTTGTCAAAATCATCATAGATAAATAAAATTTGTTCATGATCCCCTGGTTCTAGAAATGTATATTTAATGGGTCAAGTTTTTGTCATTTTGGAATTTTAGATAATATTTTCTGGGTATGCATCACTTTTAGGCATTTTTGATTCATTTAAGTTGAACATGTATTTTTTTAATACTTTTGATTTTTTTATGAAAATACAGATGGGCTTATATTTCAAACATTTCAAATATATTTTTTCAGCACATAGGCAGTTGTTGGAATGGTGGTTTTTGAGCTTTGTACCCTCTTTGGATGTTCGGTCGTAAAACACACATTCCTGGTGAAACCTTGCAATTAAGCTGGAGAGGGTTGCATTGCGAAAAACAATCAATGTTATGTTTAGCGGAACACAAGAGTTTAGTTGTTAAACGATTTTCATTGCATATATTTTATTTAGTTTCCATTTATAAGGCATGTTGTCATTTTTCAGAGACCTTTTATTCACTTTGTCCATAACATTTACATATAGCACCATGTAAATGGTCCCTACTTCTTTTGGTTTCCAAATATGACTCCCATAAGTAAGTCTATTTGTAATTTCGTAATGTATTTTTATATATATATTTTTTAATGAAATTACAAATATAATTACTTATGCGAGTGATATTTGGCAACCAAAAGAAGTACCAGTTACATGGTTTGCTCATAACGCTATGAAAAATAAAAACAAAAGCCAAAGCTAAAATCTCATACTTGCCTTATTACCTTAGTTACCAACTGGTAATTGTGTGCAAAAAACAGTCTTGAAGCAAACATAAAAAAATCAATGTAAAGCTGAGGGGTATGGAATAAAAGGTTGTTGTCACTGCAGAGCTCAGTTTGAAATGCCTACAAATGGAATTATCAGAGCAACATTAAGTGTTGATTCCAGGAGGTTTACATTATAATAATGGCACTTGGAAATTTCATTGAATTAACTGGAATTCCATTGATATGGATTGAAAGTGGCCTCTTTATGAGGACAATTGTAGGACGTATGATAGAAGGAAAACCAGTTTGTCTATCATACAGAGCTCATATAACAATATTATATGCATTGCCAGTACTGCTGCTTGAATACATCAACTTGCAAGAAGAACAATGTGGTGTCCATCGCTTGAAGCTGTGGAAAGCTCGGCACACAAAAGATCCCAGAGCCATATCATCAACAACATAATTAATTAAACGACAGAAGAGACCCAGTTGTACCTGAAACTTGTAAGATTTTTGCTAAGAAAAGAGTGCAGATTATTATAAATTCAAAATGCTGAAGAATTACATGGATATAGTTTTAATGCTTGGTATTTATCCATGCAGTTTGCAATACTGACTGGGAGCTGAGACTGTCAGCATTAGATGAGTTCAGTTTGTTTTTGCAATGAATTAAAGAAATTACATTGCACAATAGCCAAAATGAAGCTATTGCAAGAAACACACCATGAACGTTGAATGAACTTAAGGATGGCAAGTGCCCCCACCCCACCCCCTAACAAAACCAGTGTTCCATTTTGTTCTCTTGGGGCTGTGATCGAAATTAGCCAAAATGTGTTAACACCCACAAAATTCTCTTTAATATCTCCAGAATTAGCTAAGATATCTTCTCAGGTCCCAGGCTTGATACAATGTGTGGAGAAGGAAAATAATAGTCCTCAAAAGTTCCATTTCAAACTGTCAACTTCAACAAAATGTAATTTCATTAGTGGTATGTTTTAGAAACTTCACAAACCCTTTTAATTATAAGGGAAATTACTTGGTTAATCTTGTTACTATTAGTTTTTTACCTACTGAAGTTGTCCATGATATTTGGGCTATGCCAATGCTTGGTCGAGACTAGATCAAAATCAGACATTTGTTCGTAAACATATTTTAGATAGGAGCGATAATTTTAGGGCCCAGTGAAACAAAGAAAGTTGAAGCTATGGAAGTCAACATCAAAGAAGATAAAAGTAAGAACCAAAGATGGTTTCATAAAAATGAATATTAAAGACTGCATGAGCACATATGAATTATTGGTAGTACCTTGATCTCTGTTTGGTAGGGATGGAAGCATTAATTACATCCAGGTAAAAAGTTACACAATTTAGATGATCCTGTGAGCAAAGAATTAATCCAAGAAATTGAAGTGCAACCACATTCAATATGGCTTTTTACTTCATCCTTTGTATTGTCAATTGAAAATTGTGGATTGTATGGTAGAAATCAATTATTTGAAGTTCAAAGACACAAATACTGTGTCAGATTTGACCAAAACCTGACACCAAACATCCTGGTTTGAATAGTAAATAGATATCCGCAACTACCCTAAGACCCAAACTTTGTGCTAACAGGAGTGAAACAACGTGAGATTTATTTAAATAAAATGGCAGCAGAATTGCCAGGTATGCAATTTCTGAAGGTGACATCACAGATTCATTTTCTGGCTAGTCTAAGACAAAGTTTCTGGAAAAGATTTGATGGATACTGATACCAATGTACTGAAAGCGCTGAAAATATTAGGAAAAAACTGAAACTAAGGAAAAAGGCACGTTTCGTATCTTTGAGTCTAAAAACATGGGATTGCTGTGAGCGACGCTGGCAATTTTATCAAATATTTCGTGGATCGCTTTGAGTGATGTTGGCACTCAAAGGGTTAAGTTGTCTTAACCTGCTTCAGTGGCTGCATGATCTAATGCATTACTCTCGCAAAAGACTAGACCACCAATGACCGGAAGAACAAGGTTTGAATCCCTGTCGAGTGTAATGAGGGTGGATTTTACTAAATGATTTTTCACTATCCCTCCATAAAAATGCAAGTACACTTATAATAAAATTCTAACTACCTCACCCCTCATGAATTATCATCAGATGAGTATAGCCCAAACTTGTACTAAGATGCAGTACTAGAAAAATAAAGATTCACTCACCTCAACTAATATTCTTAAAGGGGATGATATTGGAAGTTGCAAGTAAGCATTAGTTTTTTCACGATGAAGATACCAGCTTGGAGTCAAAATAGTAAATTTATCTTGAGGCAAGGCAGTGCAATATCTAAAAAAAAGAAAAAAAATTACATACCACACTAGTAGTGTTGCTTAAGACCAGCTTTGGTGGCCGCATGGTCCGAGGTGCTATTCACTCTGTAGATTAGACTACGTTGCCCTTTCCTAAGAAACTTATTGTTGAAGAGAGTTGCCTTCAGTTTAGGATATGTGACCTCTTTTCTATAAGGAAAATTATCAAGTTCTGGTTCGTATTTCACTCCAAGTGGAGGTGTTGTTCTGCTCTACAAACCTTTGTGAGTCACCATTCTCAATTGAAGGTAATACAAATTATACAATTAGGTTTACAGATGAACATTTTTATAAATGAAATCGAAAGGGAGTAAATTCAACACAATTTAAAGAATTTATTATAAAAGTCAATACCATTCTTCTCACAACGTATAAATCAATGTTACTATAATTTTGTTCAAAGAATGAGAATATTTGTGTTTTTTAGTAATAAAACATGAATTTTGGTACAAAATATACCAACATTTTAACATTATTTCCATTACATTAGCAAATCCAGGCTACAAAGTCTACCCCTGTTGGTAAACCCTCTATATATGTTATAATACCAGCCAATAAGCCTATGCGATAATGTAAACAATATATATATGTTACAATAAGAGAAAATGTGTGATAATGCAAATTTTAAACCCGGGTAGCTCGCAAAACAGTTTGACAAATTTAAAGTAGGTCCAAAACTCAATGAGTTTGGTGACCCCTGACCTAGGCACATATAAAAACAAACAAAAAAACCGTATAATACATAACATTTCAAAAAATACATAGGTGGTGAAATTTCCCTTATTTTCTCCCACTTAGCTTATGTTCTCATTAATATACCATAGTTCATCGCATAATTATTGTGTATTTTATGCCTAGTTTTTGTGGAAAAAAATGGGGTGTGATCATTATGTGAAGGTTTAAAAAAAACTGTCCCGCATCAACTTTTCACTTTTTGACTCAATGAAATCTCTTTCTGCAGCTTTGTTATCATGCTGCTCAGCAAACAAAATCACCTTCAGTTTTAAGCCTGAAGAATTGCTAATGAACAAACTTCAATGATATCCTTCCATTAAATAGTCCCTCTTAAGTTTTGTCTTAAATTATTATTATTATTACTAGCACCGCATCTTACTACCCGTTCGGGTTATACACACACTAATGTGTAATGTTAGGGTGATTGTGAGATGAAATGGAGGACTTACAGTTTAACGTGGAATCCGAACCACGGTGGAGGCCTGGCATTCCCCACATTCACAAGAAGTATTGTCAAAGGTGAAGGAAGGGTTTGGCAATCAGATAAATCTGTGCTGGGACCAAGGATTGAACCCCGGCCGCCAGCACAGAAGTCTGACACCTTAACCCTAGACCGCCAGGTCACCAACTGTTGTCTTAAACTTGTTTTAAAATAATATTAGAAAATTATTATAACTAAATTATTACTTCCTTTGATTTAGAAAGTATACTTTAAGCTTTGCAAGCACTATTCGAATGCCAACAAACTCAGCGATGATACAGTCCTTATCACATGTTAACGTCAAGTCAGCAAAGGTCAATCGACAGTTCATCTATACAGTGTTAAGTGACAGTTGTGAGTGTTGAGTGCTTCTTGTGTATTTATGGCATTTGTTGAGTCTTTCCCGATTTAAGTTAAAAATAATACAGGAAATTTAAAAACATTATTGTAACAAGTTACAAGACAGATGAAACAACGTACGAGTTCTGGCTTAATCAAATGGGGGACACTCACCGAACCTCCAAGACGAGCGACGACGCACGGCACAAGCACCAACCACCTCACTCCAAACAACCACCCGACAGACTGACGGAGCGTTCAACAGGCGCCACCTAGCGTCAAACCCGAGACTGGCGGGAAACAAAGGAAGATAGTTGCTTCTTCCGGCCACGTCAAGCTTCTAGGATATTCTACACGTTGCTCGGACCATCTCGTCACCCCATTCTTTCGCTTCTCCTTCCTTCCCTTTCCTCGCGTCCCTCCCCCTCTCTGTCAACTTTAACTTTGTATATATAGTGGTGCGTTGGTGGTCTATGGTCACTTATTACACCAACCAGCCTAACGAGGTGAGAACGGCGACGTAGGGCAAGGGGTTTATTATTATTGTTATTGTCTGTACCAAAATTATATTTTGGCGTAGTGGGGAAACTTTATAAATTACTGTTTGGCTCACCTAATCTTAGTTTGAGTATGTAAACTCACTACGTCATGCGCTTCTCGCTGTAATCTAAATGTCGTCGCCTTCCTGCCGTCTTTTCAGGCTCCGGCCCTATTTATTACGCCTGTTGGCTTTATTGGAATATTTACATTGTAATGAATACGCAGAGTAAAACTCTACGTCTTGGGCTTACTACCCATTCAGGGTTTGTTTATGGGTATGCTTAGGATTAGCTGTCGTCTGGGTAGATTACTTTATATTAGGAGACAGGTCACTAATAAGATAGAGTGGGACTTGTTCCGCTATTGCTCGTTATTGTTGTATAACGTTATGATATTTGTTGGGGTTATGAGCGCTTAACGCCAGTGTGTTACGCGGGACCTTTGTATATCATAAACTATAAATATCACCTTGTTGGATTAGACGTTCTTTGAACCTGGGACCATAGACTTTTTTATGAGTCAAGTAGGATTGTTGTCTAACATGTTTAATTATGTTCATCACGCATTGTTGCATTGTGGCATTGTTGGGATTATGGTTTCTGTAAACTATATGGAACTTCTTCTAGATAGGAAGGAAGACGCGCTTCACGCTCTATGTTTATGTTGTATAATGTGTACCTTTTCATTGTTTATGACAAATAAATATATATTATTAATATTAGGCCATTTTGCCTGATGTTCTAGTCATCCTCACCCTACTATAGAAAAGGGGGGGGGGGCGATTTCATTATAAAATACAAAAAAAATCATAGTGACCAATTTTGCTATGCTACTGATTATACATGGTCACACCTATTTAAAATATATCACTGGTGTTCCACCAATCATGTAGCTCCTTCGCTTAGTGATATGAGAATATTTGTTTCATCAGTTCTCAGGTTAGGATGAATCAATAATACAAACCCCGCCGGGGTTTTAGGAAATATACCTACTGACAATGTGCTGAGAATTTTAGGATCTGTTAGATAAGGATGGTTTTTAAAATTAATTTTGTAAATGAATCATGAAATTGTAGTTTCAGTATCAAGTTAGTAGTTTAAATGTGAACTGGTAATTCCCTTTAGCCACTTTGGTGTCATATACATAGCTAAGGAAGTGAACATATTTGTTCCAATATTGTCGTCGCTCACTACCAGCAATGTCACTTGTTCTCACCTACCAGGTTGCTCCTTACTGAAATGTACAGTAGCCCTATGGTTTCTTTGGTGCTGACTCACAGCTCACAGCTGACTTCTGACAGTAAACATTTAGGTATATACCTAAATGTTGACTGTCAGAAGTAACAGCTGCTAAACACATGTTTTTGCAGATCATATGGTTCGGTGTAGGGATAAATAATTTGGTCTGGTAGCTTTTTAAAGCCGTCAGCTGTCAGTCAGCACCAAAGAAGCCACGAGTTACTGTATCAGGAGTTTACATTGGTGAATATAAATTAATATTTTCTACTACTGACTTTCTAGGTCTGTCAGAGCTTCATATGCCTTATAATATAACTTCATCATTCGTTATTAACATAATTATTATTAGTAGTATCATTATTAGTCCCTTTTATTTAATATGATATATATACATATATATTAATACTAACCATACCCAAGCTTTGAGAAACTTATCTTTACTGCCAAAAACAGTTGGCACAGTGTTTTTCCATTTCCCTCCTTCCCAAGTGGAGTAATTCCCTGTATGTGAGAAGTGTATTCCCTCTTCTCTTTTTTATTTGATAAAGGCAACACTATTGGAATATTATTATATTTGTGTTAAACTGTGTGTGTGACTACTACTACTATAGTAGACAGAAGAAAGGAAGAATATGTCACCTTTGTACATTGGATTCTTCCTACATTTTTCCTCTTTCCCTGGGCGTTCTTTCTTCATCAAATTTACTCCTAGTAGTTTATTTTTCCTTTTTCTTTATTTTTATCAATTACCATTATTGTAAAATTAAGACTAGAGCAGCACAACATCCAGTCACCGGCCATTAATTTATCAATGTGAAAGGGTAAACCCAGATTTCACCATTGATAAAGTTCACGGCCAAGCTGGGAATCAAACCCGGGGCCCTTATCTCAGTAGACAGACACACTACCCAATGAGCTAAGGCAGTAGGTATCCAAAATGTCACAATAAGTGAGGAAGAAACATTTGACTGTGTACCACCCCCCTTCTCCTCTACTGGACAAGGGCAGATGAACACGTACAATAAGGTAAAGAGGGCAAGAAAACAACAAGAAATGATTTAATTGCAGAAGAGCGTTAGGACCACATATTCGTTGATAGGCCTATACTTGGACCTATTCAATAATCTGTCGTCATGAACCCTTCTCAATCACCATCCACTACTATACCTTAATACTCAAAAGGAATGGTACGAGAGTCTTTTGTTTGATCAGCCAAAATTACTTTAAACTTGTCGATGTAAATTAAAGATTGCGAGTCTAATAAATAAATATTTATTTGAGAAAAGATTAACAATAAATATATATATATATATGTGTGAATATATGCATACAAGTAACAATAGATAGTTAGAAGAGAATTACATAAATAAAAAAGAAAAAAGGGTTATGCCCATAACTATACAGAGGCGCTGTATCCATAGCAACCTTGTCCTAACAATTACATTTACAATGTAGCTATACAAAAATATAGAAAAGGAAAAAGGTTATGCCCATAACTATACAGAGGCGCTGTAGCCATAGCAACCTTGTCCTAACAATTACATTTACTACGTAGCTTACGGCCCCTTATCGGGCCTCAGCGGCAACCCGCAGTGCGCTTCAGCACTAAACATTACATTTTACAAAGGAAAGTTACGTACGCTTCATAGTTACAAAACATTGGCGTATGACTTTAATGGCAACCCAAAAAGAAAGTAAAATACTTATATTATTCTTAACCCAAATTAATCCAGGCATTCGCCTTGTAAAGGTAAGTTAAAAAAATATACAAAAGGTCCCTCATAGTTTCAATCTCGGGACAACAAGCCGGAAGGGCAAAAACCTCGGCAATATATTTAACAAATTATAAATAGCATTACGTCATGTTAATCTACGTACTTAGCCATTCTTACAATATTACAGAAAATGACAGATGAAAGTCGAAAGGAAATTTAGAATGTACTGGCCAAAAAGAGAATTTAGACCTAACCTATAGTCTATTAAAATATTCTTTAACTATTTTCCAAACAGTAAATTTTGAGTAGTACGGCCGAAATATGAATTTATACCTTTGGGAATAATCCCATCCCGTGATGTGTGTCCAAGACACGGACAAACCAAGAAGTGCCGCTTAAGGCAAATGACATCAGATTATAAGCAATTTTTCTCTGAGAGGAGGGGAACATAGGGGAAGCCAAAAGAACATAGTAGAACATTCACATGAAACAGCGGGATTGGTGGTAAAGAACAAATAGGACATTGGAGAGACGTCTGGAACATCACGTGATCACCACCTGACCACTTCCCATGGGGCAACGCGAGAAATGCCACGCTCACCACGCCACACCTCCACTGTCTATCAGTTACGCCTTTTCACTCGGGGCGAGAACAATGTGCGCGGGCCGGGATGTTTGTTGACGAGACTTCACACACAGAGACCGAGAAACGGGGCAGTTTTGGTGAGTCTTGTTATGTTCACTCTTCGTGGTTGTAGACTTGGTGTTATTTAACTCATATTTGCTTCTTGCTTGTAACGTTGATCTCAAGCAACGTTACAAATCCAAATGAAACATTTTTAATGAACAATGGGGTGTGGATTAATTAGTTATTAAATTAAATATCAAAGCATCGAGCTTATTATCTTTTGAACATTTGAAATTAATTTTTATGGGTGAGGTCAATGAATTATGTTTTCAATATCTGTTATTCAAAGTCATTCAAACTAAGATTCCATCAACATTTTTTTTCCATAATTTCCATTTCAACTTGTTGATGTAAGTTAACAATGGACAAATGAAATGGAAATAAACCACACTCATGAATAAATTGTGTTCGGTATGGTAATAGTGGATGCCTAACAAAACTATTTTAACTTTATATTTTAAGAAGGGTATTTTAAACTATAGCTGTATTTCCTAATTTTAGTAAAAACAGATGGAAAGATTCACCTTTCGATAAGAGGAATAGCCATCGTCAGTGTTACTTTAGGTCCATCAGGTCCAGTTGGACAAAATGGAGGCAACTCTTGATCATACAATTCTAGAGCTATGTTTTCTTCTGCAGGCTCTGTCCTCTCCTCTGTGCGACCCACCAGAAGCTGAAATAGTCAGGTTACCTTACAGTGAGGATCACAGTCAGCAGCTGAAATACAGTCAGGTTACCTTACAGTGAGGATCACTGCCAGCAAATAGGAACTGTGACAAGAGGTATTGAGGCTGAGATGTTGATAATATTTTGCGAGAAAATACTAATAAGTGTAGCCTTCACCTTTCATTTATTCTTAACCAACCCAGTTGATTAAAATACTTAGAAACATGGTCATGCCGTTTTAAGTTAAATGTGTATTGAACGCATGTGTTTTGTAGTTGTTCTGATAGATCGTCTTTTAAGTCATTGTATTCTACATCACAGTAGCCAAAGTGTGATATTATTAAACTCTGAACAAGGATAATTTGAACATTTTTTGGGAGAAAACTCTTCAATCTTCTCAACGAATGTAGCGGGCATAGACTTACTTGCAAATTGAGGCTACCTGATCTGTTCAATTAAGATTTTCATCAATAATCACATCAAGGTTTTTAGTCATTGTATGTCAGTCAGCAGGGAACGGTCCACATTCAGTTGTAGTCTGCTTGTTCCTATAAGAATAGCTTGAGTTTTATCAGGGTTCAATTTAAGGCCATTTGTTTCAGACCAAGCATTTATTGCAGCTAGTCAATATTTATTCTTTGTATGGCTATATTTATTGAAGAATGGTCAGGGGAAATATATATATTTGAAGGTCAGCTGCATACATGTGATATTTACAAAGTGACATTGAAGAAGTGATATTGTTCACATATAGAGAAAAAAGCAATGGCCCTAAAACTGAACCCTGTGGGACACCAGCTTCAACTGGGCGCCATTTTGAGAATGTGTTGCCTAACATAACATTTTGCTGGTGACCATGCAAATATGATCTCATCCACTGTATACTGCCTGGAGAGAAATTAAATAACACATGCAATTTTGCTTATAGAATATTAAAATTCACAGTATTAAAAGCTTTTGAAATGTCTAATAATATAAGAAGTTTTAACTCGCGCTTATCCATGGCTAGTCTGATGTTGTCTGTGACATTTATCAACGCGGTACATGTACTATGATGTGATATGAATCCTGATTGATAGGCAGTTAACAAATTATGTTTGTTAATGTGTCGGTAAATTTATTGATGCACTAGGAATTCTAGTGCCTTAGAAAGGGACGGAAGTATATCTATAGGTCTAAAGTCATGTAGATCTTTTGCTAGTCCTTTTTAGGTACTAGCGTAATAAGTGCAAGTTTCCACAGTGAGGCATACTGTCTGATCATAAGTGTGTAGTTAAATAAGTGAGAAGTTGAATCATACTGTCTGATCATAAGTGAGTAGTTAAATAAGTGAGAAGTTGAATAAATCCGTTATTGTTGACATAACATTTCTTAAAATTGTTTGTACTAACAATATTGAGATTTTGTCTATTCCCTGTGCTTTCAATTTTATTCTCATTATTGATTTGTATACCTCACTATGAGTCAAATGTGCAAAGTAAAAAGTGCGGTCATCATTATAGTCATTATTATAATAATCTGCATTGGAAGCATAGATGTCCTTTACAGTTTGTATCCTAGCTATAATGTTAGTTAAATTAGGAATGCGAAGAAACTCTTCAATGAGTTTTTTGGGACTGATGTGCATATGAATGCTTTTGGTTAGTGTATGTCCTACGCCTATACTCCGCAGTTCCCTCCATAGTTTTTTGGGTGCTGTGCTTGTAATTGAAAGTGAAAAGGAAAAGTCAATTTTAGCTTTCTAATGGCCTGGGTAGATTTATGCATACATTTATACTCCTCAAAATTTATGTTATTTGTGAGTGGCTTGATTTTTGATTCACATTTAAATTTCACATATGCTTGGTCATATCTCCTCATCGATAACCTAATGTCTTTAGTCATCCAGGGTACAAGTGGTCTACTAACACGTCGAGTTTTTACTGGTGCATGTTTATCATACAAGTCAAGGATCATATAATTAAAAAGATGTAACCTGTTGTCAATGTTTAATTTAGTGTTGACCAGATACCAGGGCATGGATTGAGCATCAGCATTCAGTTTGTCTGTATCACTGGATTTAATGTCACAATATGTAATTACCTTAGGTGCAATTTTAGCCATGCACATTGAGTAGGATAGGTAAACAAGATCATGAGAGATTCCGGGGGCCACAGTTTTTTTTGGCCAGAAGAGATCACTTTAATAGAATTTGAAATGTATATATGATCAATCCACTTATGTGAGGTTGTAGTATGATGTGTTGCATCTAAGTGACATCGTGTCATATTGTATGAAAAAAATAAAGTCAGTAATTGTGAGGTTTCAATGTTTTTACTAAGTCCATATTATATCACCCATTACAATTATATGTTCATACACACACACACACATATATGTTCATATACACACACACACATATATATATAATTATTTTTATATATAAATATTTAATGAATAAAAGTTATTCAAGTATTATCTTTAAATGTCTTAAAATCTTACCCTGTGTAGAGTCTTTTCAGTTTTTTGATAGGTGGCAAACCTTACTCTGAATGTGGAATACTGTGTTGAATTCACCATTACAGCATAAATGCTGTTTTCACATCTAGCACGGCCTTTTGATTGGATATATGATCGATATTCCTTTGGCTCATCAAACTTTACCACTAGATTACACTGAGAAATGTCAATCCCTTCTTCTAAAACACTCGTTGAAACAAGAAGATTGGTATCATTGCTGTTGAACCTATATGGTAATTACATAGTATCAGTAATAAAACAAGGCAAAACACTTTTAATAAGCTAAATTGTGTTTTGAAAAAATTAAAAATAGGAACAAATATCAATAAGTGTTTCAGTGACTGAACTATGGAGACTATTTTAGGTACCTCAAAAGAGTTGGTAAACATTTCTATAGTTGATTTAAATAATTTGCCTTGGTTGATTTTAGTTAATTATAATTAGAGTAAAACCACAGTAATCCAAAATTATGAATAGTATAAACAGGCCAAAAACAATGTAGACAAAAGGAAACTGTGTCAAACCATATGCTTCTAAACTTTCTAATATGCCATTTTAATTTGATTAATATTAAGGTATTACCACTATAGATTGGAGCCAGGTGTATAAGACACTATCCAGTTAGTTACATATCTGCACCAGTCAAAATAAAAAACTCATCAACGAGCTGTGATTCAAGTTAATCTTGCTTCCAAACAACTTGTGCTCAAATAAATTTTCACAATTATTTAAAGTAAAACAACTTTTCTTCCACAAATTATAACTCATTTATGGACAGTTTAAAAAGTATGGTAGGATTGTAAACAACAAACTGGGACATGGACATGTGTTTGATTTAAGCATGACACTCAATCTTGATGCCACTTTGGCAACTCTTCCAATAAAAGTCCTACTCAACGTAGTTATTAGGTGCTCAACTGTCTGCTGACTATTTATTCTTATTGATTATTAAACAAGATAACAAAATATTATTTGTATCTAATGCTTAAGTGTGAATAAATTATCCATTATATTTTAAAATAAATGTATAGATAATTTACTTGCATGTATTTAATTCTATTTGTGGTTTTACTAGCAAAAAAGTTGATAAACGCAGGGAAAATTGAATAAAAGGAACAGAAAAGACAAGGATAGGAACATGGAATGAGCTTACATTACTATAAAGAGAAAAAACTGAAAAAGCCAAAGAAGAAATGAAGAAAAATAAATTGGATTTTTTAGGAATGAATGACGTGAGTAAGTGGAGAGTTCAATAGTGGAGATATAGACTGCACTATCCAGGAGAAAAGAACAGCAACAAGTAAGGAATAGGTCATTAATTAGGAAAAGGTTGAAGGATAAGATAGTAAAGATAGAATAGATCAATGAAATAATAATCATGAGAAGACTTAAAAGGAAAGCAAAGACATGATGATAATACAAGGATATATGCTAACCAGTTAACACTCAGATGAAGTGGCAGATTGTTAAGAGAGTAGACCGCTTTATTGAAAAGGAAAAAAAAATTCCTATATAATTGTAATGGGAGATTGTAATGGAGTTGTAGGAGAAGGTAGTGATGTCAAGACAATAGGAAAATTTGGCTTAGGAAGTGGGAACGAAAGGGGCCATATAGTGGTTGACATTTGTAAAGAGAACTGCATTGAAGTTGGTAACACCTTGTTTTAAAATCATAAACAGAGAAGCTACAGTTGGACATCAAGAATAAATAAAGATTTCAAATTGACTAAATTTTATTACCACAGATATATAGAAATAGCATTAAGGGTGTGAAAAGTTAACCAGAAGCATATGTATCCTCAGATCACAATTTAATTATATCAGAGATGTGCATCAGGTTAAAATTAACACCCAAAGGGAGAAAAAGAGAAGAAATGGCTGTAGAAAAGTTAAAAGAAACAGGCAAACCTAATGAAATTAAAAATCTGTTCATTGAAAGGGTATAAAGATTAAGGGAGAGATGGGTAGTATTAATGAATGATGGAGAAACATTCAGAAATAGCCTAAAAGCAAATGATGAAAGGATTACAAATGAGATGTTGGATAAGATGGAGATGGAAAAATGTGGATACAGGAAAAGAAAGGATAAAATAACAAAAGTCTAAATAATGAGCTTAGAAGAGAGACTGATACCAAAGAAAGTGGAGGAGAGAAATGTGCTGTGAAACAGCAAAATTAGAAAAAAAAGTAGATATGTTGTGATGTAATAAAAAGCTATGGCGCTAGTATTAAAAGGAAAAATTAGTAAAAACAGTTTTGAGATAGAAAGTGAAGATGGAAGAATGGTACAGTAAGCGAAAAACAAAGAGGTAATGAAAAGATGGAAGGAGTACATAGAATGGTTATATTAATGAAAAAAGATGCTGAGGAAAAGAAGAATTGGAAAGAAGAGGAGAGCAACGTGGATGATGACAAGAAAGGGTACGAAATACTATAGAGCGATCTATTAAGTAAATGAAAAATGGGAAGACAATAGGGATAGTGAGATATCAGTTGAGCTGCTGAAGGAAACAAGGCATTAATATGTGCAATGAAATTTACAGGAAGGGAGGATGGCTTAAAGATTTTAATGTTTTTTCCCCATGCGCTATTTTTATACGTATTAAAGACTTTAATGAAATAATAATGATACCGATTGAAAAAGAGATACATGCAACAAAATGTGAAGAATACAGGACATTAAAATCGATATGTCCATGCAGCCAAGGTTTTGTTGAGAACAATTAGTAGACTATAATGTATGAAAAGCTTAATAACATGAGAGAAGAACAATATGAATTCAGACATAGAGTGGGAAAAAGAGATGTGATAGTCCTATTAAGTATAATTGGAGAAAGAAAAAGATAACTGAATAGGAAAGGGTATGTTCTATTAATCGACTTAGAAATGGCATTTTACCATGTAAGATGAAACAAGCATTTGATAATGTTGAAAAAAAAACATGGTACCTGGAAATAGATAAGATTGATTAAAGATTTGTACTTGAAACAGAGAACAAGGGAGAGGCTATGAGGTGAGCTGAATAGATTGATTGGGTTAGGAAGAGGAGTCAGGCAACAATACTCCTTGTCACCCAATATATTTAACAACTATTTGAAGGAGCTAATTGAGGAATGTTTAGATGGAAAGGGAGGTGTGGGTATAGGAGTAAAAGGGTCCGGGGTTCAATCTTCGGTCCCGGCACAGATTTATCTGATTACCAAACCCTTCCTTCACCTCTGACAAGACATCTTGTGAATGTGGGGAATGCCAGGCCTCCACCGTGGTTCGGATTCCACATTAAACTGTAGGTCCTCCATTTCATCTCACAATCACCCTACCATTACACATTAGCCTAAGTGTGTATAACCCGAACGAGTAGTAAGACGCGGTGCTAATAATAATAATATAGGAGTAAAAAGAGTGCAGTGTATCAGGTTTGCATATGCTAGGGTAGAAATGGCAGATAGTAAGGAAAGAGTGATTGAGATGTTAGAAAAGCTTAGCAGCAAGTGTGAGAAATATGGGATGAAGCTGAACAATAGAAAAACAAAGAGTGTAATGCTGGGAGGAAAAAGATAACCACCACTTTAGAAAGTGAAGAGATTGAACAGGTGGAATAGTTTAAATATTTAGGAAGCATTATGATTGAAGTAATGCCTTGTTCATTAGAAATAAGATTGAGAAAAGCTATGGCAAAGGAATAATTTAATAAAACGAACTTACTATGTGGGCTACTTAATAAATAATTTAGAAAAAGATTAGAAAAATGCTATGTTTGGAGTGTGATTTTATGTAGTTCAGAGACATGGACATTAAGGAAAGGTGATGAAAGAAGGAAAGAAGCACTGGAAATGTGAATTTGGAGGAGAATGAAAGGATTAAGCTGGTATGACAGAGTTAAAACAAGAAAGTGCTAAAAAGAATTTGAGAAAAGAAACAGATAATAAAATAAATCAATGAAAGAAAGATACTAAACTTGACCAATGAAATCCCTGACCTTTTCCCTGATTTCCCCTGATCATTTCCTAAAATTCCCGACTAAAAAAGTATGTCACATCCTTCTAACTCACCGCCCCCTCCCACCACCCTTGTTTTCCTATTAATCTTTTTTTAAATAATAATAATAAGTTTTAAAATTTGAATTAAAATTGTTTACTGGGAATTAAAAATATATTACACAGCTATAAACAAAAAAATGACATTATAATTTACTTATTATTGTATTTCATATTTTAAGTAAAATATCATTTTCCCAGATTTTTGTTGTGATTTACTAAATTCCCGACTTATTCCCGTTTTTTCCCGATCACTTCAAATTCCCGGCTAATTCCCGTTTTCCCTGATTTTCCCGGATGGTAGACACCCTGGAAGAGAAAAGAAAGCCTACAAAATATTGATGGAAAGAGATGAAAAGGTTTGGTTTGAGGAAGAAATACAAACACCAATAGACAGTCCTAGGATCATGACACTTGGGAGTAGTAACATAATTGGACCTGCCAAGAGGCAGAAAATAATTGATAATGATGATAGTGATGATGACAATATTTTTACTTAATGTTAGTATGCCTCCATCTTCATCAATCCTCCCACCATCTTCCTTCTTTAAATGCTTTCATTCCTCTCCTCTCACTTGCACACTCTTTGTTTTCTGCTCCTCCCATCTATTTCTTGGCCTCCCTTGCAGACTTTTTCCTACATACTTCATTTTTAAACTTTTCTTTGGCATCCTTTCCTTCTTCATCCTTATTACATGTCCATACCCTTTCGGTCTTGCTTCCTCTACTCTCATGTACATCTTGTACCCCCACTCTTTCCCGGATAACAAGTAATGTCTGCTTTTTTATTATTATTGGCTAATTCACATTGAATTGATCTACAAGATCATGTTTTAGAAAATTTACTTTGTAAAAAATAGTAATTTCCTTAGATTCTGTCGAAAAACATTAGTTGTATTATATTTGAATATCCTCTGTACTAAAATAATATTAGAGATAAAAAACTAGCTATTAGTTTAAAATTGTATGCATGTATATATTAGTACATATAATCTAAATATAGTAATAGATAAAACTTGAATGGATATTGTTAGATTAATCAAACAATATATATCAAAGTATTATCTATTATTATATTACAGTTTTTAATTTATTTAATTTAGAAAGTTTTTGTTAAAAAAATAAGTTTAAATGTTTTCACATGTGAGTTATTTAACACCAGCATAAGTGATAGCAAATAATTGCTATCTTTATTATATTTAGTTAATGACTTTTAGTGTTGGTGCCTGAACTGGTTTTTTTCCCTTTGAAATAGTGATTTCCAGACTGATAAGTGGAAATATTTTAAATTTTATTGCCCTTTATATCAGTGCTATTATTCCTGCATTGTTCATGTAATAGAGAAACATGTATACATATAAAGTATGAGCTAGCACAAGAGATTTTATTTTCCCTTTGTAATTTGGTAGTTGTTGTTCGTCACTATGAAAGGTGAAATCAACCTTTCATTATTGATAAATTTTTCGGCCATGCCAGGAATTGTACTCGGGACCCTTAGGTCAGTGCCTTGTGAGATTTATGATTAGTTCTTTCTTAGGAAATGTAAAGAGCTGAGCATTTAGAAAATAAATGACAAAAAGAACAAGAGGGGCAGAGTAGTACAGGAAGGGAAAGAGAGATGCAAAAAGTATAGTGAGAGAAAGAGGAAAAGCATGTATGGAAACATTGACTTGATGATTCAGACAAATGTAGATGGGAGCAAGAGATAGTATGAGTGAGTAGCGAGGATGGAAAAGGAAGGTATTCCAAGGAGAATGATGGGTGTGAAGTATGTAGAGAAATGACTGCAAGAGGGACCAAGAAAGAGATGGGATGAGCATATAACAGCAAGTCTGTGAAAGAAAGGAGAAGAATAGAAACCAATTCAATTCATGAGTATATTGGAATCTATCGGTCTTTTAACCAGGGCTGTGGAGTTTGAGTTTGAGTTGAAGTAAAAATGTACTGACTCCCCAACTACAAAATAAAAATTTATAATATTATAACAACTTTTAATTGATATTTTAATTTTGTACTTTTTTAATTCTCATAACCAATATTTGTAATTATTGATTGACAAATTTATTCAAATATAAATTCACAATATCAAAGAAAAAGCAATGAAGTAATCTGTATTTGAGCATTTACTGCAATAAATTTGTCAGTAATAATAATTGATACACTTTAGTAATTAATGAAGGAGTCAGGCGGTATAAAAAAGAGAGGAGTCAGAGTTGAAGGCTTTCTCATACCTACCACAGCGCTGATTTCAACCCTAGTCTAAATTCAAGCAAAATGTTACAAATCATTTGACTCTCAGAGGAACATAAACATTAAATTAATAAAAACCTTTTCAATACATCACTGTTGAGTTTTCTTTCGAGTAAGGCTTCTCGATTGTCAGCCAATGGATTGTTGGCACTGCCCATGATGAAATCTGGACGAATAAAATCAAACTGAGGGCAGTCTTTGGCCAATGTCTGTGTAGAAAGAATATCATAATGATGATATTGATGCATTTGTTTTCATTTCATTTTTGTAGCCAAAGTTGGTGAGTGTTGCAGTGAATGAGTGTACAAGTTGTTTTAAAATAAGTGGTAGCTAGGAACACTGACTTTTCACAAAAATTCTTTTCACACAATGTTTGAAAAACCCATTTCGAAAGTGCTAAAACTTGTTTAAAGTTCAAAGAAATCATTATTACATATTTTTTGAGTTCATGAAATAAAACGATAAAGGTATTTATATGCAAAATTGAATTTTTTTTTCATGAAATCTTATTATTTTTATTTTAAAACTAAATTCTTCTTTTCTAGGAAAAATTCCGTTTGACCGTTAATACGAAAATAAAATTAGCAGGCATATTTATTTCGATTGCCGTAAAATTAATGCATCAGTGGTCAAGATCAAATCTGTACAGCCTTTACCATTGATGTCAACAAATATCAAAGACTAGTCGATATATTAACAGTAGACTTGCAAAGATCAATCCTAAATTTATTCTCAGACATGAAAATAATATACCTAAGAACCCATGCATTTATTGTATTCAGTTTCAAATCTTACAATAAAATATTTATTATGTATTTATTTTGATGGTTCAAAAGTAATCATGGACTATTTTATTCAATGGATTATTAAATTAGACGTTATTTTTATTCCCTTTCCCACAAAAAATAATAATTTATATATCAAATTAATATTTCTGTTTTTTGCTATTCTTATCTTTTGATTGTTTGAGATCTTTGCAAGCCATGCAGTTTCTAGCTTCATTTGTGATTTCATTGTATCTATTTGGTGATTGTGAATTAGAATATTTTATTGGTGTTCATTTATGGTTTGATTTTATATTATAATGGTGTGCAAAGCTTTGAAAAGTCGAAGGTCAAATCTCCCTTGACTTAGAGACATCTACAATAACCTTCCCATATTCGAAAGATCTCGAAGGAAGGATAAAACTTTGATAAATTATCAAACGATTTAATTTTATCTTAATAAATATTACATTTTTCAATATTTGATAATTTTAAAACCGTTACTAGATAGAATTTTAACACCGACTAGTAATTTAACTACCGCAACGTAAGCATGGACAAAAGCAGGTAAGTAAATGTTAATATATTATATTCACTATAGCCAACATAATTTTGTAAAAAATAAAAATACCTATAAATAACACCAAGGTCACTGGTATGAAGCAGAGAAAGCATTTTAGTTGTGCTATCATCCCAGCTCCTATCTAAGCTTTAGTCCTTAATATTTTATCGCTTTGGAATTATCTGTGACAAATTTACAAGTACATTTTGACACACAAGTTTTTCATAGCTTCTTCGCATTTTCTTTATTATTCAAAATGGCTGATAAAGAAAGTAGGAAACAAAAATAGAATTTAATTTATAATTATTATCAGAGAAATGCAGATGAAAGGACATGAATATAAAAAGTTTGCTAAATAATATTTTAAACTCCATTATGTAAGTAGAAATTAAAAATTTAATGACAAGTCACTAAGCTTATCAGTAAGCCTGTGTGCATTAATTATTAATATAGTCCTTAGGCAACAAATAAGGAAATTTTCATGGCCCTTGTTAGTGACAAGATCTAGAAAAATAATTAAATTAAAAGTAGCATTAAGTTACAACAACAAAAATCCTAGGTAGCTTCGACTTTGACTTTTCTTCGCAAGTTTCAAGCTTCACTTCGACTTCGCTTCACATTTAAAAAGTGGCCTTTGCACACCCCTATTATATTATATTCATATTATATTGTATTGAAAGTGAATATATATACATGTATATTATAAATTAGAGCCATTATTTGGACAATATATAAAACCAATGTAGTTCGGAAACATACCTTCAAGATTAAGTACAGCACTTTAGCAGTTAATCTTCTTTCAACAAAAATAATAGCGCAGGGCTTTTTTTGGCTTGATTTCATAAATGTATCGGCATTGCCGGGTTTTTCTGCATCTTCGATGGTTTCTTTAAATTGCAGTAAAATGTTAAACAAATGTTGAACCTTTGGAGATGAGTACTCCAGGGATTGCAAATGAGGTGGTGTATCTTTCATGGCATCATGTAATATTTTCCTGTAAGAAAAAAAAATTAAAAAAATAGCACATTGTGTATGGATATGCATAAAAGCACAAATTAAAACATGAGCTTATGAAAAGAGGCTACAAATATTTCCTTACAAGCTCAACCTGTTTTTTACTTTAACTATCCAGGAGTTTAATATAATACAAGAGAATAAGCAGCATGGCAACTGGATACTCCTATATATTAATTGGTGTCATGTATTTACACTGTACATGAATGAGCAAAGGTCTTTAATAGATTAATTCCTTCAAAGAAATGAAAAGGCAGACTGTAAACGTTCTGGTGATACCAAGTGTGTGCCTAGATAATGGCAAGAGCTTGCTAGTAGCAGACATAGTGGGATGAGAATTCAAAATAAAAGTAGGAAAACATTAACTCCTGCGCACATGTGAAATGACCTCATATCTCTAACACACAATTCCACTAACTGAATGGAGGTGTAATTCAACTATCAGTTCAAGAAGAAAGCCACGCCCAAGAAAAACAAGCGAAGGCGACTCCACACGTCTAGTTATTATTTCCTCTGCCTGGATTATTCCAAAACCTTCTTCTAGTTCTCAGGGTGTCCACATTTATTCCCCGCCCTGTCCGGCTCTGTCCCTTCAACTCCACTTTCCCATCCTTTCCTCCTACTCTCTGTGGGCATGTCAGTTTTTGTGCTTGCTATATATTGTGATGTTTCGCTAGTATCAATGCTCATTGTACCATAGACTTTCAGAAGGTGAATGTGGCAAATTAAGCTTAGGGTTAGTTTAATTCATCAAAATTCTCTTTTAAATAAATATGTGGAGATCTCTTCAAAATTGTTGATTCAGATTTGTAAATTTAAATTGTCTATTATGAGAAGAGTATGTTGGGTATCAACGGGGTTAATATCTGTAACCACGTTTTATTTTTAATTTAACGCTATGGAGAAATTTGCTTTTTGTTCAAATGTGAACTTGCTTTTTATTCTTGCCACCAGGCGTCTAAACTTGGGTTGCGCTCTTACCACCGCTCTAATTAAATTTGTTTGGAAAAATATTTTAGGGAGATTAACTTTGATTGCGGATATATTATCCTTTATATATGTATGAGAAACGCACACTTTATTGTTAACATTGTGCATCTAACCATAGTTACCTTGGATGCATTAAGCAGTTAAAAGGGGAGCAGGTCGCCTTAAAATTGTATGGTTTCTTTCTGACACTGGAATTATTTGTTAGACAGGGCACTTGCATCTAACACTGTTCTACTAACTTTATGCTGTATGTGAAATTTTCTAACGTAGTAAGATATTTTCTTTGTGTAAGGCCCTGAAAGTTGTCGTCAATATGACGAGCTAGTTTTGTATCAATATACTTGTCTTTGAACACTCTAGTCAATATATATATATATATGTTGTGTGTAATAAATAAACATTCTCTTAACTAGGCCTATAATAACAAACACGAGTTTAGTAACT
>CABFOW010005925.1:0-18636 GCA_902141385.1 Timema californicum
GTGGAGGGAGAGTGGAAAACCATTTAGGAAAAACCACCCCAGTTCACCCGACCGAGATTCGAACCTTGATCTCCTCGTCCTCGGCAGTCGAGCTCAACACAACAAGCGCGTTAGCCAACTACGCCACAGAGGCGGGTGGAACGGAATTAATCTTCCTTGAAATTGATATGATGTCCCCGAGTTAAGAGAGAAATATCTACTTCACTGAGAGTTGACAGATAAAAAGAGGGAAGATCACACATAAAGGATATAAAGAGCACAAAAGCAATGGATGAAGGAAAGAATAATATTATAGTTCCGAACTTTTGACCAAAAGATAAAGAAATAAGGAAATATTACTAAAAGTATTTACATTTATACTAAAGAAAATGAGTCAACAAATTGATTATGTTATAGTCTAATAGAGTAGCATTTTGGTATGGACACGTAATAAGAATGGAAAAGAAAAGAATCCCAAGGAGAACGATGATAAGTTTGGAGGTAAAAAAACCACAAGAAAGAGATGTAGAAGATAGCAGCGAGTGTGTAAGTGAAAGAAGAATGAATGGTGAAAAGACAAGAGGATGATGGAACCATTTGACTAAAATGACCCAGAAAATAGCTGAACAGGTTGATGATGAGCACAACTTTTACCATAAAACTCTAATAAGATCTTTAACCAAGTCTCGTCTCATTTAAGGGTGAAAGTTTAATAATCAATTCCTCTGCACAATCCTTATTAAGTATTTTTTTTTATTATTATTTAGCACCGCGTCTTACAACCCGTTCTGGTTATACGCTTTAAGTACTAATTACGCTAATGGATTAGGAATTGGGAAGGTTGAAATCGAAGGAAGTGAACCCGCATTTGCGTGGAGGGGGAGTGGAAAACCATTTAGGAAAAACCACCCCCAGTTCAGCCGACCGAGATTCGAACCTAGATCTCCCCGTCCTCAGCGGTTGAGCTCAACACGACTAGTGTGTTAGCCAACTACGCCACCGAGGCGGGTCTTATTAAGTAGAGCGGTCAGATGTACAAGACATATCCCAAGATATTTTCAATTATTAAACATATTTTTCTGCCATTGTGATAGTTTTTGTGAACACATAAAACTATTTTCCCTATCAATTAAAATGAGAAGCCGCTCCTGTGGTCACCTAGTCTAAGGCGTCACTCTTCCAATAGACTGGAATGCCAGTGGTAGGCAGACCAAGGTTTCAATTCTGGTCAGTTGTACTTAGGTGTTTTAAAGATCCAAAATGGTTCTTCACTTTCTCTTAAGCAGATGTGGATACAATGCCTCTAAATTCAACCTTCCTAATCCCTAAGACATTTGTGTATTTGTATGTGTGTGCATAAATGAAAAGAGTAGTTAGGTGCGGTGCTAAAAATAAATTAGAAAAATTAGTTAACTTGGTTTAATATATATATATATATATATATATAAATAAAACTATTAGATCACTTGACCCACCTCGGTGGTGGCATTCTGTGTTGAGCTTGACTGCCGAGGACGGAGAGATCGAGGTTCAAATCTCCTTTCGGGTGAACTGGGGGAGGTTTTTCCTAAACGGTTTTCCACTCTTCCTCCACGCAAATGCGGGTTCACTTCCTCTAAATTCAGCCTTCCCCATTTCTAACCCACTCGAGTAATTAGTACTCGAGTGTTTAACCCGAACACGAACAGGTCATATGATGCGGTGATAAGTATTATTATTAGATCACTTGAATGCCAATCAGTTTCCCAGCGAACAAGAAAAGAAGAATGAAGGGAGCCCAAGTGTTTTTACAGTTTTTATAGAATTGATATTTTTTGGCCAAAATAAATCAAACATTTCTCCAGTAGCAATATAGAGTTTAGTTTTCTGCACGTGCTAATGTCAACATATCTTGAATACATGTCAAGGGTTTCCTTTTGGCAAACAAAATGTAATGCTATAAAAACTGTAAAATTACTCCCTACCCTTCTCCTGCACCTTAAAAGCAGTTTCCCCGGCATATGCCCAAATCCCCCCTCCCCCCTATCAGAAGTGAGCCCTGACCTCGGGTCAAAGTGCTGCCACTCACTCAAAGCTTCGGCCGGTGGTGGCCGGGTAAAGGACGGACAGTCTCAGCGTCTTTTCCGGCCCGATGATGAACACGGCCCGGCAGGTCAGTGGCAGGCCGTCCTTGTCCCTCTCCACGGGGTCCAGCATGCCGAGCTGCACCGCCAGGGCCCTAGACTCGTCTGCGATGATAGGGTACGGGAACCCCTCATCAGCACGCCCCGCATAGCTCTTGATGTCCTGCGCGCAGATGGGAGAGACCCCCCAACGATTCATTTTACAACAGAGCTCTAACCGAGCCTGGGACAGCGAGGGTGTGTTTTGCATCGAGTTAAAAAAAAACATCAGCCTGCGAGAAACTTACTGTCCACGGGATAATTTCTAGTGGACAACAACTATTGTTACCAGGGGTGTGCAATGTTCACTTATTAAATTCAAGCTTAGCTTGACTTAAATGTACGAAATATCTTCAAAGCAGTATCAAAGTTCGAATATTATTCGTAAGTTGTTTTATGCTTGAAAAAATATTATGTTTTAGTTATTTATACATGGTGTCTACTAAACTTGACCAATTAACTCGCCGCCCCCCTCCCTTCACCCTCGTTTTTCAATAAAAAATTGTTATAATAATAAGTTTTAAAATTTGAATTAAAATGGTTTACTAGGAATTTAAAATATATTACACAGCTACAAACAAAAAATGACATTGTAATTTACTGATTATTGTATTTCATATTGAGTAAAATATCATTTTCCTGGATTTTTGTTGTGATTTATCAAATTCCCGTTTTTTCTCAATCACTTCAAATTGCCGGCTAATTCCCGTTTTCCCTGATTTTCCTGGATGGTAGACACCTTGTTATATAACTATTATGCACTAAAGTTACTAACTTAAGGTAAAACTTGAAAAAAAATAGTTTAGATTTTTTCAATGAGAATATTGTTTTGTAATGTATATAACAGCTCAGAATGGAAACAAGTGACCATTATTGCTGAAGATTTCTAATTGTGAAAGCAGGAATTTTTTTGATGCGAAGTCCAAGCTGATTTTTGTTTTGAAGCTAAATTGTTGAAGTTTTTAAGCTTCACACACACACACTCCTATTAGTAAAGAACATGATCTGGAGTGAGGAAGTATTTAAGAACGGAAAGATCACTTCCTTCATTTAAGACAAACTTTGTCCCGGTATTACTGCTTGGAGCAGAAACGTGGACAATATTAGCCAAAGATGTGAGCAAAGTGCAGGCATCAGAGATAAAGTTGGTAAGGTAGCAGTGAGGGAAAGACAAGATTAAAAATGAAGAGATAAAAGAATGCGTTGGTATTGGGGGCAGTCCAAGATACGATTGAGACGGTCAGACTAAAACAGGCTGGACGTGTAAAATAAAAGGACGGATTCCTAGGAAAGCAATTTAACTGGAAACGAGAAGGAGGCAATAACACGATGGATGGACCGAGATATGTAGACAGGAGGAAAGGAGGGTTCATGGCGTCTACTCAACTTGACCAATGAAATTCCCCGACTTTTTCCCTGATTTCCCCTGATAATTTCCTGAGATTCCTGACTAAAAAGTATGACACATCCTTCTAACTCCCCCCTTCCCACCTCATTTTTCTACTAATCTTTTTTATTAATAATTATTTTAAAATTTAAATAAACATTTTTTTGAAATTTGTATTAACATTGTTTACTAGGAATTATAAAATATACTACACAGCTACAAACAAACAAAAACTACAGTTTGAATAACATTATTATTTACTGATTTAATGATTATTATATTTCATATTTTGAGTAAAATCACATTTTCCCGGATATTTGTTGTAATTTACCAAATTCCCGACTTATTTCAGTTTTTTCCCGATCACTTCAAATTCTCGGCTAAATCCAGTTTTCCCCGATTTTCCCTAATGGTAGACACCCTGAGGGTTGCTGGAGGAGTTACCATTGCTTGTGCGACAAACGGATGTGGTATCAGTGTGACGGTGCCCTTGCACACTATGGGGCACAAGTGCGGACGTTAATTTATGTAGTCCACCCAAACCGATGGGTTGGGGGTTTGGTGGAATGGCCACCTAGTCCAGCGGACCTCATACCAATATTTTTTTTTTCTTTTGGGATCACCTCAAAGCACTGGTATACCCACCTAATGAGCCACCACAGTCACCCAAGGACAACGTGGCACAAATTCGTGAGGATGTTGCGATAATTTACGTCGACATGCTTCACCGTGGGCATAGACCTGGGAGAACCAACTTTCTAACACCTACTGTGAACTTATATATACATTTGATGAAAGGTTCAGGCACAATGTTGCCACATCACATCTCTCAAACTTTATAATGTTGTTTTTCTCAAAAGGTATGGGAAGGACGGATCTTTTGTAAAGAGTATTTTCGAATCATGTTTACCAACCTAATCGTGTGTAATCGCGTATTACAACTCAACCTGTATATTACAAACTAGCTCAAATATCGAAGAGGTTTTCCTCAAGGATATATATTATATTACTAACTTAGTTTTAGGTAAAAAACTTATATTATGCAATCTGAAAAATAGAAGGATAAAGGGGATTTTTAAAAGTAATTGCACTGGTGTTCCCCTGAAATGAAAATGATATAACTAATTCAATACAGCCTTTTAAAACAAGTTCAAAATATCTGCCTACCTTGATCCACTTTGCGTGCGAGTCCACACTATCGCAGGAGAGCGCTATCACCTTCACACCACGCTTCTCAAACTCTGGTGTTAGATTGGCAACCCTAGCCAGCTCTGTGGTGCACACCGGCGTGAAGTCAGAGGGGTGAGAGAACAAGATGCCCCACCTACGGACAGTACGAACACCACGTCCACACTCGACACCTCGTGATTCACAAGCGACAACAAACGTTTACTAGATTATTATTATTAGCACCGCGTCTTACTACCCGTTCGGGTTGTATGCACTTACGCTAATGTGTAATGGTAGGGTGATTGTGAGATGAAATGGAGGACCTACAGTTTAACGTGGGATCCGAACCACGGTGGAGGCCTGGCATTCCCCACATTGGTAATTAAGTTAGTTATTTCTCTTGAATAGGCCCACTCGCTACGATGGTTAAGCTGTCTAACGTCTCACTCTCAGGAGACGATATTACCGGTCATGATATGGTTTGGAGTTCGAAACTCGGCCAGACGTGATGAGTGTTTTTCTTCTTCTGGTTTTCCACTCTTACTTCCACGAAAAAATGTGGGAAAATTTCCTTTAAAAATTCTACGTTTCTCATCCGTTTCATTATATTAGTTATGTATGCATATATATATTGAACGGATACCCAAGAAGCGATGAAGCGATGTTTATTTAGCAGGATGTTTTATTTATATAAATTTAAACTAAAGATATTTTAAAGTTTGTGAAAGTTTTTAATGGCCTAAGCTATGAGTAATGTGTTTCATAACCTGACATTATTTAGGTATGAAGTAGTTTATTTTGATTCAAATAATAAAACTTACACCTGATTTGGTTGCTGCATGGTCTAACACGCTACTCTCGTATTGGACTAGACTGCTGAAAACAGGGAGATCGGGGTTTGATCCTGGTCGGGTGTAGGCTATAGAGGTTTTTTTTCTGTAAATGGTTTTCCACTCTCCCTCTACACAAATGTGGGTGTATTTCATCTCAATTAAGCCTTACTAATCCCTAAACCGTTAGTGTAAAATTAGTACATAAGTGAATAACCAAAACAGGTAGTTAGATGTGGTGCTAAAAAAAGATTAATTTAGAGGAAATGCGCCCACACGTGTGGAGAGAGAGTGGGAAAACTATTTAGGGAAAGTCGCCCTCAGTAGGCCTACAAATGAACGGGATTTGTCATGCGCAGTCTAGTCTATTGCGAGAGTGACGTCTTAGACCATGCGGTCACTGAAGCAAGTCCTAGATTAATCGAATAGTTTAAAAATCATACTACTAGCTAGTAAGATTAGAAAAACTGTTTTTAATATGCATCTATAGAACGGTTGTAAACTCAACTAGGCCTATGCACATTGTCAGCGTTGTAAATGTGCAAGCGTTCATTTGTGGTCAACATAGGCCTACCTGTATTACAGTTTGTTTCCTGTAAACCAGTTTAAACTGAACTTGCTCAAGAGTGAATAAACTAACACACCTCTAAATAGTTGCCCAAGCAATTTTTTAATCTTTCAGTACCGTAATCTCCTGTTCGGTTCTTATCTTTGACTAAGATAGCAAATTTGGTATTTCTTTGTTTAAGATGAGTCCTATAAAGAGGAATTAGTATAATAAAATATAAGAATTTTAAGAAATGGCCGAATAAAATTAAAGAGTTAAACATATTGGCTCTTAACATTTGATGGCTTAGAATTTTCTTCAGTATTATTTTGTCCTCAAGTTAACCAAATCAAAACAAATGAAAATGATACCACAATGGTTGTCACGGAGTCTTAACCTAACAAATCACTCAATGAATCAGTGGTGACGATATCGGGGTTTGAATCTTTATGTTGTTTTAAGGGAGGTTTTCCCTATATTATTTTTCTCTCCCTCCACACAAATGCAGTTACATATTTTTCTCTAAAATTCTACCTTACTTATCCCTATTTTATTAGTACTCTAGTATAAATTAATAATAATATTTAGCACCGCGTCTTACTACCCGTTTGGGTTATACGCTTTAAGTACTAATTACACTAATGGATTAGGAATTGGGAAGGTTGAATTAGAGGAAGTGAACCCGCATTTGCGTGGAAGGAGAGTGGAAAACCATTTAGGAAAAACCACCCCCAGTTCACCCGACCGAGATTCGAACCTCGATCTCCCCGTCCTCAGCAGTAGAGCCCAACACGACAAGCGCGTTAGCCAACTACGCCACCGAGGCGGGTTAGTATAAATTAATTTGTGTATTTAGATCAGACTTAATGAGTGTATTAACAATAAAAAAACAATTATTAAATAAAGAAATAAAATATTTAAATTATAGTTCTTAGTACAACATGCGCTATCCCCTGTATTTGATCGAGCATTGTTGGCCAAATTAGTTTTAGTTTGACTATCTTGAAGAATATCCAAGGCTTTTTTTTAAACAGATTCCACCCGCCTCTGTGGCAGTTTGCTAACGCGCTAGTTTCGTGTTGAGCTAGACTGCCGAGGACAGGGTGATCGAGGTTCAAATCTCACTCTGGTGAACTGGGGTGGTTTTTCCTAAATGGTTTTCCACCCTCCCTCCACGCAAGTACAGGTTCAATTCCTCTATATGCAACCTTTCCATTTCCTAGCCCATTAGTGTAATTAATACTTAAGTATCCAGCCCAAACGGATAGTAAGACGCGGTGCTAATTATTATTTATGAGATTCCCCGTTTATTGATTAAATTTCACAATGGTTACTTTAATCAAAGCATAATTAATATTCTAATTGTTCCAGAATGCTCTTTTAAATGTTCAAGACGAGGATAATTCTTATTTATTAGTATAGTTTACAACTACATTAGCTTGGAAAGAGTATAAAGAAATATTACATGTGGATAATCCATCCCTATACATCCGTCCTGGGGCCAAAGTCTGTCAACCAAGATCAAGGGAAATTCGAGTCTAATGCTTATACTTCTCAATTACAGCTTTGAGTTAAATAATATAATTAATACATTTAAAATTTTGAGTGCAAGCAAGGAGAATATTAACACAATTTTTAATGTCCTTCTAGTAGGTTTTTATCAGGTTCAAACAACAAAACTGTTGAAAAAATTTTGAAATCAAGCATACCGGTCCAGAAGTGTTTTACTTACGAATTTTCCAGCCAATCATGAAACTGTATAGTACCAACAGTTGTTTCTGCTTTGAAATTTGGGAATGTATCACCCAAATTAACCATTGTACAATTTAAATAAATCAAGTGCTTTAACAATTCAAACCAACGATCAGGGATTAAACGATATATGAACAAGCGTTTAAAGATTGAAACTATGCTAATACAGATAAAAGAACATCAATCTTTAAAATTATGGTGTGCGCATGCGCTTTAATACCATGGAGGAACAACGAATAGAAGTAATTTCTTCACGCTGTACGATGAGCCTAATTGAAAATAAATACAAACTGTACGTCAGAACACTCCTTTCATTAGACTGAATCATTACATGTTTAACGATTTCATTAAAAAGTGAAAAGGAGGTATAATTTTCTTCATTTTTAATTATGATTATTAAAAAATGAAAACAAAATGAAGGTGAGAACATGTATAAGAATGACTGAATTAACTTTTCTTCTAATTTACGGTGGAGTATACGAAGTCAAGCGTGTATCAGATTCATTTAATTTTTTTTAATCTCTTGGCAAGAATTTTTGTCACGTTCACAAAGGGTGGGTTCTATACAAAAACAGTTCTCTTTTACACCATATAAATAAAAGTATCCCTTCTCGTCCTTGTTTTCGAGATATAAGTTCTTAAAGAGGGGAATGAATGGATTTACCTTCTAAATTAGCCTTATGTTTATACTTAATCAGCGCCTGGATTCAAACTCTAATCAAAATTGTTAGAGCCAATTTTGGGAATTGATTTTTACTCTTTTCGCTTTTTAACAAACAATTCTTAATTTTGGGTTTAAAAGGACACACTGACGGCACTGTAAAAACCACTTTTTAGGGATAATTATGTTATTAAACAAGCACTATCATTTTACACAAGCAAATAATTAACTCTTGTCCAAGCTATACGCTAAATAGTATTTATAAAACGCATTTTTATTCAGGCAGGCTGTTCTAAGACTTGTGTAGTTTATTTTTCTAATACTGCAAGACGTTGAGTTGTCCTAAACCTCACGCTGCACTCCCTCCCTCCCTTTTTTCTATCCTTATCTCACCCCCACCCTTTCATTATTTATTCTTTCTTGGTCATTTACCATGTGTTATCGAAACTACCATTCTAGAAATAATTTAAAGCTTTTTTTTTAATGTTTCTTAATCTTAAACATTTACATCCTTCCACGGTCCTCCCCCCATTAACTAATACTTCGCATTTCCTTTGTTAATTTTTTTGTTTGTCTACCAGGTTTTGATTGTCTGAACAATGTGCTTACTCAGAAATAGTGTAATACATTAACGGAATACTAAATTTAGTCATGGTCTTTTCTCAAAAAGTTACTTATTTTTGTTAATATTCAACTAGTATTCAATAACAACAAACTGTGCCAAAACAAAACATTTTCTGAATTGTGAAAAAACGTCATTAATTTAGTAATATAACTGGTTTAAACTAAAAACTATGCTAGTTTATTACTAATTTTTTGATAAAGCTTTGTTCTGAACAATTTTTTACATAATCATGGTATTGCAACCGTTACATATATAAGTTTAACTGATCAATACAAATATAATTGCTTTAGGAAATCAATATAATAATTCAACCATTATCTGTATAACCCCGAGATACTCTACCGAAACAACTGACTGCCGTGAACGACACCTTAATATGAAGACCAGAAGATAGGATGGACGACTACAGTAGCCCCATGGCTTCTTTGGTGCTGACACAGCTCACAGCTGACTTCTGACAGTCAACATTTAGATATACACCTAAATGTTGACTGTCAGAAGTGACAGCTGCTAAACATATGTTTTTGCAGATCATATGGTTCGGCGTAGGGATACATAATTTGGTCTGGTAGCTTCTCAAAGCCGTCAGCTGTGAGCTGTCAGTCAGCACCAAAGAAGTCATGGGGCTACTGTAGGTACAAAATAGCGTCCAACGGTGAGGCTGATTTTATCAAAACAGCTGACCGTATCATGAAGAGAAGCAGACAACAGCGGGTGACGTGTTACAAAAATGGCACAACAACGCGGGACTCTAGATTTGGATAGAGAACCAGCCACATCTACGCGTTTACTACGCATCACCAGCGGAGCCGATGGAACAACGCGCACGTGCTAGCAGAAGAAACAGCTGATGGAATGGAGTGGAACACCCGAAGTCATCACAACTTATCGACGAGACCGAACTATTCCACATCCACATAACCGTTTAATCTGGTTATTTTGGGGGGTTTCGCAGACTTACAACATAATAGTATATATACATTCAACGACTAAACTAGTTTGTTAGTTCAAAGAATGCTCAAGAGAATACGCTAGAAATTAAATCGTATAAATAGTTCAAAGAATATTTCAAAGAATGCTCTGTTAATTAAATTGTTTGATGATCGGTTTTATAGATTTTTAAGCTGCTCCAGCGTAACATATCGTTATTTTTTTAATCCCTGTTTAATAATATTTATATATATTCTTTTTTTATAATATCATTGTTTTGTTTTAAAATTCCGATTGAAATATCAAGTAAATTTTAGCCTGGCGTGTGGTTTGTTGTTTCGTTGGTGATGTTGTTTTTGGATAAAATAAATACATAAGTATTTCTTGTTCTGGAGGTAGAATATATTGTCTTGCCCAATTTAATGGAGACTGGACTATATGTTTGCTCGTGTATTTATTCATGTCTCAATATATGTTCACAAAAGAAAATAAATAACCAAACAAACAATAATGGAGACGGGGTTGATGAACCTAATTTTATGAACATGTTCCAACAACTTCTGTTGGCAGCTAATGAACAGAAAGCGGCGCTTGGAGAAATCATAAGCGCACAATACAAACATGTTTGAGAACCTGGATGTTAAGTTATCAACTCAAATCACTAGCATAGAGGTAAAATTGTTAAGTGCCTTAACTGGGGGTAAACTAGAGAAAGAGGTTGAGGTAACCAAATGTGAGGTTAGGGTTGCCATCGATAAGTGTGAAGTTGCCCGTGATGTTAAAGAATGTGGGGAGGCTATCATATCACAAGTCAGTGAGCGTGATGTGGTAGTTAGGGACGTCAAGGGTGATTGTGACACTATTGTCACTATCTCCAGTCAAGTGGACAGTTGGGAGGAGTTTGTGCCCCAAGGATGTGATTGTGATGATGATGTGGTCACTGCCCACCAAAATACTGATAGTGGTAGTGACCTTGGTGTCTATGTGGAAAGTGAAGTGGAGTCCACAACTAAGAGTGTTGAGTGTGTAGGGGGCCAAAGGGGCCATGCCAACTTTGTTGACACTCAGATAGATTGGGGTAAAGGAGCCAGGAGTGGCGTGGGGGGTACACCAACTCATTGAGCAGAGGTGGGCCACCAGAGGAGTTAGGCCTAAGTGTCTCTGACAAGACCAAGGTTGTGGTTTGGTTTCTCATTTAAAATAAAACTTCAAATTCTACGCTAAATAGTATCTCTTTAATCGGCTGAGTCCATTTACCCCCGCCATTATCTATATAACCCCGAGATGCTCTACTGGAACAAATGATTGCCGTGAACGACAACGTATGATGAGGAGCAGCCAACAGAGGGTGATTTGTTACAAGCTCCCCCATGTAACACCATGTAACCACTAGAGCTACCCCACGTAGACACTAGAGCTACCCCATGTAGACACTAGAGCTACCCCATGTAGACACTAGAGCTACCCCATGTAGACACTAGGGCTACCCCATGTAGACACTAGAGCTACCCCATGTAACACCATGTAACCACTAGAGCTACACCATGTAGACACTAGAGCTACCCCATGTAGACACTAGAGCTACCCCATGTAACACCATGTAGACACTAGAGCTACCCCATGTAACACCATGTAGACACTAGAGCTACCCCATGTAACACCATGTAGACACTAGAGCTACCCCATGTAGACACTAGAGCTACCCCATGTAGACACTAGAGCTACCCCATGTAGACACTAGAGCTACCCCATGTAGACACTAGAGCTACCCCATGTAGACACTAGAGCTACCCCATGTAGACACTAGAGCTACCCCATGTAGACACTAGAGCTACCCCATGTAGACACTAGAGCTACCCCATGTAGACACTAGAGCTACCCCATGTAGACACTAGAGCTACCCCATGTAGACACTAGAGCTACCCCATGTAGACACTAGAGCTACCCCATGTAGACACTAGAGCTACCCCATGTAGACACTAGAGCTACCCCATGTAGACACTAGAGCTACCCCATGTAGACACTAGAGCTACCCCATGTAGACACTAGAGCTACCCCATGTAGACACTAGAGCTACCCCATGTAGACACTAGAGCTACCCCATGTAGACACTAGAGCTACCCCATGTAGACACTAGAGCTACCCCATGTAGACACTAGAGCTACCCCATGTAGACACTAGAGCTACCCCATGTAACCACTAGAGCTACACCATGTAACCACTAGAGCTACACCATGTAGACACTAGAGCTACCCCATGTAGACACTAGAGCTACCCCATGTAGACACTAGAGCTACCCCATGTAGACACTAGAGCTACACCATGTAGACACTAGAGCTACCCCATGTAGACACTAGAGCTACCCCATGTAGACACTAGAGCTACACCATGTAGACACTAGAGCTACCCCATGTAGACACTAGAGCTACCCCATGTAGACACTAGAGCTACACCATGTAGACACTAGAGCTACCCCATGTAGACACTAGAGCTACCCCATGTAGACACTAGAGCTACACCATGTAGACACTAGAGCTACCCCATGTAGACACTAGAGCTACCCCATGTAGACACTAGAGCTACACCATGTAGACACTAGAGCTACCCCATGTAGACACTAGAGCTACCCCATGTAGACACTAGAGCTACACCATGTAGACACTAGAGCTACCCCATGTAGACACTAGAGCTACCCCATGTAGACACTAGAGCTACACCATGTAGACACTAGAGCTACCCCATGTAACCACTAGAGCTACCCCATGTAGACACTAGAGCTACACCATGTAACACCATGTAGACATTAGAGCTCTCCCTTGTAACACCATGTAGACACTAGAGCTACACCATGTAACCACTAGAGCTACACCATGTAGACACTAGAGCTACCCCATGTAGACACTAGAGCTACCCCATGTAGACACTAGAGCTACCCCATGTAGACACTAGAGCTACACCATGTAGACACTAGAGCTACCCCATGTAGACACTAGAGCTACCCCATGTAGACACTAGAGCTACCCCATGTAGACACTAGAGCTACCCCATGTAGACACTAGAGCTACCCCATGTAGACACTAGAGCTACCCCATGTAACCACTAGAGCTACACCATGTAGACACTAGAGCTACCCCATGTAGACACTAGAGCTACCCCATGTAGACACTAGAGCTACCCCTTGTAACACCATGTAGACAGTAGAGCTACCCCATGTAGACATTAGAGCTACCCCATGTAGACATTAGAGCTACCACATGTAGACACTAGACCTACCCCATGTAGACACTAGAGCTACCCCATGTAGACACTAGAGCTACACCATGTATACATTAGAGCTACCCAATGTAACACCATTTAGACACTAGAGCTACCCCATGTAGACATTAGTGCTACCCCATGTAACACCATGTAACCACTAGAGCTACACCATGTGGACACTAGAGCTACACCATGTAGACATTAGAGCTCCCCCATGTAACACCATGTAGACATTATAACTACCCCCATGTAACACCATGTAGACATTAGAGCTTACTTGATTGTGACCGTGGAATTAGTCTACTTTGTGTTACAAGAGGGGGAGTGGTTGAGACGATGGTAAAAACATTTTTTAAGTAAAAATCGTTTAGTGTGTTATGTATGAACACTCCCTTATGTGTTGTCAATATAAAGAGGAAACAAATAAATAAATATTTAAATATTCTAGAGTCATCTTTCAACGACTATAGACCTGCCCTCTGTGTTTCTCAACCGGGCTTGGGACCGGCTTGACCCCATGTAACACCATGTAGACATTATAACTACCTCCATGTAACATCATGTAGACATTTGAGCTTAGTTGATTGTGACCGTGGAATTACTGTCTACTTTGTGTTACAAGAAGGGGAGTGGTTGAGATGATGGTAAAAAAAAAAGCTAATTAAAAATCGTTTAGTGTGTTATGTATGAACCCTCCCTTATGTGTTGTCAATATAAAGAGGAAAAAAATAAATATTTAAATATTCTAAAGTCATCTTTCAACGACTATAGACCTGCCCTCTGTGTTTCTCAACCGGGCTTGGGACCGGCTTATGGCCACATTACCCTAGTTCTTTGGGACCTTAGATGATGACTAAAACCACGTCATCCTTATAAAGTCCAACAGGTAGAGTTCTCGAGGCCTTTCAAATTATAATTACTACTACTAGAGTTAAAACATCTATTAATTCAATTACTTTATTTTTTATATTTATAGTATATCCTTAAATTTGAATTATTTCCAAAATAATGTAAGAATTGAAAATGCTACAGCTTTTTTCTTGGAGCTTAGTAATTATACTGTAAGTTATACTGCCATCAATATTGCATAGTAACACGGAATGTAAGGACGATGTGAAAGGTCGGGGAAACTGTATGATCTTAAAATGGAAATGAAAAGGTGTGTTGGTAAAATTAACTATACAAAAGTTTCTAGTGTACTGTAAATAAAATACACTCACTAAATTAGCTGACTTATGACACTCAACACGTAGGTATATACTTACATTTTGATTGTCGGAAGTGACAGCTGCTAAACAAATGTTTTTGCAGATCATATAGTTCGGCATAGGGATACATAATTTGGTCTGGTAACTTTTCAAAGCTGTCGGTCAGCACCAAAGAAGCCATGGGGCTACTTTATTTAAAACCACATTTCATCAGTGCTACTTGTGTGCCTTCAAGAACTCTACCTCAAAGAAAACATAATATTACTACCCTTTAAGTACTAATTACACTAATGGATTAGGAATTGGGAAGGTTGAATTAGAGGAAGTGAACCCGCATTCGCGTGGAGGGAGAGTGGAAAACCATTTAGGAAAAACCACCCTCAGTTCACCTGACCGAGATTCGAAGCTCGTTCTTCCCGACCGAGATTCGAACCTCGATCTCCCCGTCCTCAGCAGTCAAGCTCAACACGACTAGCGCGTTAGCCAACTACGCCACCGAGGCGGGTAAGAAATAACAACTTGTACACATTCTACTTAAATTAAACTATAATTAGTATAAGGTATACATACTAAACCAGCATTTCATCATTACAAATATGTTAGATTAGTCTTGATTATGATTATTTCTACAATAAAATAATGTTAAAACAAACAGGAGAAACATAAATGACAAAAATAACCCAATGATACAAAACAACCCTCTGATCAACACCTCCTTTCGAGTCACTAAGGGGCTCGTAAATGGTGTCATCCACCTTCAAACATCGACAAAGTTCCCCAAGTTGTGCCGGATGGGCGATTCAATCTTCTTTTTTCTTTTCACCTAAAATGAAGTACTAAAACAGTAATTATAACTAACTAAAGATTAGAACACACCAGAAACTGCTTAAACTAAAATAAATACTACAAATACACTAGTTTCCTTAATCAACTGCAAGACAAATATTGATTAATAAAATAAATATTACAAAATAAAATTGTTAACATTAAAACAAGTAGGCCTATAGCGCACAATTATAAAGTACCCTAGGCCTACTTATAGTTAAAAATCATTCTACAAAAGTGGAATTAGTGCGCACACACAAAAAGAACAATTGTATACAAACATTAACCATAAATTGTGAATTCTATTAAAAAAAAGCTGGAAAATAAAATAATTTATATTACAAGTTAACAAAAAGAACAATTGTATACAAACATTAACCATAAATTGTGAATTCTATTAAAAAAAAAGCTGGAAAATAAAATAATTTATATTACAAGTTGGTTGGCAATAAAATTGAAATGTAAAATGAAAATATGTACAAACATAATACAATATTAATACCACATTATATCAAACAAATTAAAATAAAAACATACACAAACATAATGTTAAAATATCATTACCACATTAAATCAAACAAATTAAAATAAAACACACTAAATATATAATCAAATGTTATTACTACACTAGACCAAACAAATTAAAATAAAACCATGAAATAATGAAAATATTATTACATTAGATCAAACAAATTAAAATAAAACCATGAAATAATGAAAATATTATTATTGCATCAGACCAAACAAATTAAAATAAAACTCTGTACATATAGAATCAAATATTATTACTAAACTAGACCAAACAAATTAAAATAAAAAGCTGGAAAATAAAATAATTTATATTACATGTTGGTTGGCAATAAAATTGAAATGTAAAATGAAAATATGTACAAACATAATACAATATTAATACCACATTAAATCAAACAAATTAAAATAAAACTTTGTAAATATAGAATCAAATATTATTAATACACTAGACCAAAGAAATATTAAAATAAAACCCTGTAAATATAGAATCAAATATTATTAATACACTAGACCAAACAAGTTAAAATAAAACTCTGTAAATATAGAATCAAATATTATTAATACACTAGACCAAAGAAATTAAAATAAAACCATGAAATAAAGAAAATATTACATTAGATCAAACAAATTAAAATCAACCCCACTTCCTGAAACAGAAAACAAACTGATACCTAAAAAAAAAAGTTACAGTAAAATATAATTAGTGCCAAGGAAACCCTGAGCAAGCAAATTAAACACAAAATAATGTCACCTACAAACATATATTTCACACGGCTTTGGTGTAGAGTTATAAAATGGACAGTGATCTGAAAGACATACATACATAGATACTGTAATGATTGTATCACTATTTAAAGCTTAGAACTAAACAATTGTTAAAATTGTTGCAATAAAATGTTGATTGTTGAAGGACAAAGTAGTAGGCGATCACATCCCGTATTGTTGGTAGAGCTGGAATAAAAAATATACAAGAATAATCCCCTTTAATAAATGAAACAGTAATATGAATCAGATCTACTGCTAGACAACAAAAAATGGAACAATTGTAAAGTTACAGGTTAACCAATTATTCTTATACCATAAATATCTTATAAGTTTACTGCAAATATAACAATATATAAGAATAACCTTAAGTGACAGTTAAAATAATTTACTATACATTATGTTCATGTATTCATACATCAAGTCATATAATCTTTGACTGTAATGTTGGATATAGATATTTTCAATACCTATAAAATAACAATACTATTATAATAACATGTTATCAATGTTGAATGAAAAAAATAACTAAAATTTGTATTTTTTTCTAAAATCAGCTTGTTAGAAAATTGAACCAAACATTAATAAATAGTAATTCCGTGTGATATTATTAGACATAATTAATAAAACCAACAATATTTGTTTTTAATTCAATAACTTTCTTTCTTATCCTCTTCATTTCACACACACACATCTTCTCTCTTGTGAAAGCTTCGTAATTGTGTACAATTTCGCTTCACTGATACACAAGTTCGTAATTGTGTACATTTTCACTTCATTGATACACAAGTTTGTAATTGTGTACACTTTTGCTTCACTGATACACAAGTTCATAATTGTGTACAATTTCACTTCACTGATACACAAGTTTGTAATTGTGTACAATTTTGCTTCACTACACACGTTCATAATTGTGTACACTTTCGCTTCACTGATACACAAGTTCATAATTGTGTACAATTTCGCTTCACTGATACACAAGTTCATAATTGTGTACAATTTCGCTTCACTGATACACAAGTTTGTAATTTTGTACATTTTCACTTCACTGATACACAAGTTTGTAATTGTGTACAATTTCGCTTCACTGATACACAAGTTCATAATTGTGTACAATTTCGCTTCACTGATACACAAGTTCACAATTGTGTACACTTTCGCTTCACTGATACACAAACACACACACATATACATACACACATATACACACTTACACACACATACATACACACACATACACACATTCTGTCACAGCATCTTAATACCTGTTCAGGTTATTACGCTTATGTGACAGTCACTCTACTGGGGTAGGAATGAGGAAGGAACCATTTTATTTTAGAGGTAATCTATCAGCATTTGCAAGGAAGGAGAGTGAAAAACAATTTAGGAAAAACCGAACCTCTGTAGACCTGACTGGGATTCGAACCGCGATCTCCCCCCCCATAATCAGCAAACACGAGAATGACACCTCAGACCATTTGGCCACTGAAGCAACATGTTGCTGTATACGTGTGATGTGATATATACGTTGGGAGGTTTTCTAAAGACGATCAGCCGTTTGCGTTAGGGGACATGACCAGGAGCGAATGTAAGGAAATGTAACAACAATGTGCCCTCTAGTTAGATAAGTGTACGGACTTATTGACATTAGCAGTTTTACTGAACTCTGGACATCGATACCAGCGCGGAGTATTAAAGTATAGTATTGTTGAATTTTGTACGTACCGAAACACCACCGTCGGGTGTATGGGTGTATTTATGTCCCTAACCCTATGTGTCTTATTGCCCGATCTATCTGTCCGCACCTTTAGACAAGTTAACCAATTATTTGTATCAAAATACTTAATTTTTTATTAATAGCAAAACATTTTAGGCCCATGTATTTTATTTTTATATTTAGCACCACGTCTTACTACCCGTTCGGGTTATACGCTTTTTATGTACCAATTACTCTAATGGATTAGGAATTGGGAAGGTTGAATTAGAGGAAGTGAACCCGCATTTGCGTG
>CABFOW010005925.1:18765-33525 GCA_902141385.1 Timema californicum
AAGAAACCCCCCCCCCCCAGTTCACCCGACCGAGATTCGAACCTCGATCTCCCTGTCCTCGGCAGTAGAGCTCCACATAGGCCCATGTACATATTTATTACTTTTATTGGCACAGCAACTTTTCGTTTTGTTTTGGATTTTTTTAAATTACAAGTTTATTTATCAAAAGTGTGTGTTTTTATTTTTTAAAAGTCCTCTTTTTATTATTATAGTTGTTAGTTAAAATTATTTTTATAAATTACATTATTATTATTATTAATATTATTATTATTATTATAAATAATCTTGATAATTTAGAGTTAAAAAATTTATAACTGAAGAAACCTTATAAAAAACTCTCCCCCTCCCCCCTTGTTTGTGTTTATTACTGCCCATTCAAGCAATCTTATACACCATTTCAAGGCCTATTTCTATTCAAGAATAGAACTAGGCTTAAAATTGTATTTTTTCATCAAATTTTTCAAGAATAGACTGAAGTCAAGAATAGACTGTGAAGTCAAGAATAGACTGTGAAGTTAAGAATAGACTGTGAAGTTAAGAATAGACTGTGAAGTTAAGAATAGACTGTGAAGTTAAGAATAGACTGTGAAGTTGAATTAACTTTTTATATAAGAAATATAGCGCAAAACGAATGTTGTATATTAATTTTTTTTCAATTACTTTTTATTATATAACCTCCTTTATTAGTATTTATTCAATTCATTCATGACAATTAAATAATAAAGCACAGTCTTAAAATAAGAGTTTTTAAATTAATTTTGAGGTTTTGAAGTAAAGATTATTTAAGTTTTTAAGTAAACACAGTCTTAAAATAAGAGTTTTTTAATTAATTTTGAGGTTTTGAAGTAAAGATTATTTAAGTTTTTAAGTAAACACAGTCTTAAAATAAGAGTTTTTTTAATTAATTTTGAGGTTTTGAAGTAAAGATTATTTAAGTTTTTAAGTAAACAAACAAACAAACATAATAAATAAATGCACTCCTCAACTGATATTTTATGCCTGCAGGAATAGACTACACAATAAAAATGTTCTTACCGCCGTCAGTACCCAGAGCTGCCACATTTATATTGTAAGGGGCCAAATTACACAGCAATTTATAATAACTCAAAAATATTGAATAAAAGTATTACAAATAATACTAATTCCAATAAATAGATTTAACAATTACATAGAAATCTATAATAGCAAGACAAAAGTTGAATACTGGTGAAATATTAAAAATTTAAGTAGTAATAAATTAATAAAAGTTTCACTTATGTACCCTCCAGGTATCGAACATGGTTCTGACGATCCTGTAGGTTTGGAAACCACAAATCAATTTGTAGATATTTGCCAACTTCATTCCGATAAAACAGCACGTAGGAATAACATCATTCATAGGTGCTATTTTTACAAATGAAGGAATATAAACAAATTGTTAATGACAAATTAATAATTTCCAGCCTGAAAGTCTAAACTAAGCTATCAAATAAAATAACTTAATTATAGTTATTGAAATATTTTTTCACAGGCTGGTTAAAAGTGCATATTGTTTTTAAACATTTAGGCTTAATATGAAGTTATGTTTATATATTTAATGATTCTAATTGTTTTAAGAGGCTTAAGGCTTATTTTTAAAACATAGTTTATCAAAAGGGAGGGAGTGGGCAGCCCGGGAGAAGAACTCTTTTGCCATTAGGCTATAGTAAGAAGCATGCAAACATGCAAACATGCAACAATAAATACAAACATAACACACAATAAAAACACATCATTCATCGAATAAAGCCGTTCATAAGCACACTGTGCAGACATCCGTAAACATTCCAAAGCGAACCTTCCATTTGAAGAGATCACTGTGGGATATTGGAATGCTGCAACCGTGCTCAAGAAAAGCCAAACTCGATAAAACTTTACCGCCTTATTTTTAGCCATAAAATATCAGTGTAACTTAAATCTAGCCCTACCTAACCTGTCATCCGAAAAGAAGGGGGACACACTGATATTTATAGCTAAAAACAGGCATACACTATAACATAATAAAATCCTGAAACAAAAGAAAAATCCTGAAACAAAAGAAGACATGGTACATGGCATGAGAAATGAAAACAGTTACAATTCTAACGAGGGATTCCCCATCAGTCAGAGGTAAATAGGTTACCAGCTATATTTGACTCTATACTGATGGTTTGTCCAAACTACACTACATATCTACAAGCATTCAACAAGGAAATGAGCCGGTGTTAGTGAAACACCATTACATCAATTACGTTAGTGAATTAACAATGAGGAAGATAATATTTGAGAGTAAATGTGATCACGTTTTAGTGAAGGGAAACTATTTATTAGGAAAAACAGTTTCGATAATCCACCTGACCGGGTTTATAACCCCGAACTTCGAAATGGCGGGAAACCTGTCCCAGCTGTACTTGATTAATTATTGATAATAATTAATCATATTTGTTTTAATAATATGCATATATAAGTCTAGTATTCATTTAAAGTTAAAACTATCAATAAATGTTCATACTATAACGAAACAAAGATTTGAAAAAATTCTTGAGGCATTTGACTTAGATTTGAAAAACATATTTAAAAGTGTTAGTTTTTTAAAAAACAATCTGGCTCATTCCCCTTAATTATAATTCCTGCAGGCAACATATTGAAAAAAGTTTTAAAATAAACTACAAATCTACACATCACTTTCACACGTTTAAAAAAATATATATATGAAGAGTTTAACACAAACAGCACCACACTACGGAAACTCCGTTTTACAACTGACCAATCTCTGTAACTGTCAAAGAGATATTAAAGAGACACTCTCTAATCAAATTGGTCTTCCGGGAAAAAGTAGTTTCTAGAACAAAATTAATACATCTGTGAGTTAACTATTTGAGTAAGTCTTTTAAAGACGTAATTAAATATTTTAATGAAATAAATTTATAAAATATGTTATTGGAGACAGTATTAAAAATTAAGATGTGGTTTTATTAAAATTTAGTCAAACGTCATTTTTTAAATGATCATCTCCTTGCAGGGTAGTGGCTGCCATTTTTTATCTTATAAAATTTTTATAAATAACATTTTTAAAAATCTATAATTTAAAAATAACAATAATATGTTAGGTATATTCAATAATTGATAAATAAATAACTATAAGCTCTATTTTTTAAACATTAGGTCTTCTTTTATTCTGTTCTTAAATAAATATTCAATTTGTTAAAATCACTTTACTAACTAAATGTATGCATTGTTGATGTTTGAATTTAATCAAAGACATCGTGACTTTGAGGTAACCTAACAAGAGGGAGAACATTAAGGAAATGTGCCCGCATTTTAAACATCACTGTGAATAAAACAACGAAATTGAAGCTCATTAAATCCCCGTCTTTCAAAAAATATAATATTGGTTTTATAAATATACGTTTTAAATAAAAGATTTTTTTATTTTAAATAGACCTACCTATTTGCAATGGTAAGTAATTTCATATCTCAAAGAGTTATGGAGATACGATAAAAAAAAAATTAGAATTTACGGACATAAGCTATAATATAATCAGTTGCTTTCGAAAAGCCATACCTATTATTCCCGAAGAAAACAAAACATTCTGCAACTTGAAATGTACAAATGGAAACTCTTGATTTTAATGGATCCCGAATCACATTTTCTTACTAGTTAGTTGATGTGTGATTTCATTTCAGGGCCTCATAGCCAAGTACAATGATTAAAGTGTCACGTTTGCCTGATCTGGGTTACCAGTGACAGGTATTTCATTGTTAGAACTTGTACCGTGTGTTCTCAGGCAGTTATTTGAACCATAAATGGCTTCTTACTCTCCCTTCAAACAAACGTGGTCACATTTCCTGTAACTATACCTTATCCATCACTACCTTATTGGTGTAACTATTCAGGTAGCTTAGACAGTGACTAAAAAGACATGGCCCATGTATTAACCCAATTCACGGGTTATCTAACCTTAGGCTAGTATATCAAAATAACATGTTTTGGCTGAATGGGTGATGGTGTAATCTACCCCAAAATCTGTGCTACACACATTATCATTAATCTTTTTTTTATTTTCCCAGCAGTAATATCAATCCACCTCTGTAAATGCTCATCGTTAAAATCGACGTAACACATTTATAAAATTAACACTTCAAGTTTCAGTCTGTTAAGCATTTTATGGCTCCTTCCTTATAAACTCTAATACTAATATTATGGATTAGAAAAAAAGTATTTTTTTAAAATCAAATAATACTTTTTTTTACGTTCTAAAGTTAAAGGACCCAGATTTTGATGACATGTCATATTATATTTGTACAGAACAGACAATGATCATGTGCTATTGTGTGTCCCTTTTAGGGTTTTAGACGTATTTTCTTGGTTCACGTCCTTGTTGTTGGTAATTTTTTAGGCATTTTTGAATAACTTTTAAGCATTTATGTTGGATAAGTATGTTTTTAAGCGGTATCGATATTTTGGAGGCATAAACACTTTCTTTAATCGCATGTTTGCTGGAATGAGGAGATAATGTGTGTATACAATTAACTTTGTATCCTTTTTGCTTGTATGGTTGTAAAATACACATTCCTCATGAGATACTGTTGGTAAAATGGAGAGTGTTGATTTGGAAGCTATATACTTTTTTATGAATCAAATGTTTGTAAATCAATTATAGCATACTAGTACAAAAGCTTGGTAGAGAAAAGTTTATATTAATTACACATTTTTTTTAATCTAGGCTTTTTTTTAAATTGACTTTTTGTTTTGTTTTCAAAGTCCGAGATTCGGTCTTGATGAATTTAATTTACCAAACTAAAACATCTCTTTTTTTTTTCTTTTTCTCTCTCACGTAATCTCACGGGTTAAAAAATGTTTGCTAATTTTACGAAACTATGTCTTAAAATTGCACGTTTGAACAAATATTGCTTAAAATTGACCCCTTGTTGTGTGAATCCAAACTATAGAACGCTAAGCACTGGACCATTTATGATATAATTAATGTTACTGCAAAGAAAAAAATAGTACTTTCGTGTATTTTTTCATTATTATATAGTACTCATGGTTTATAAAACATATTTCTCTTTTATGTTTTAAATGACAGTAGACAAATTAGATAAATCTAATCTAACGTATTTGTACGCCAAGTACGCCATAAATTGGTTCCTTTTGACAGTGTGGATCAATTTTGATATAAATATTAAGCGAAATTTTAGGAGTTCCGGAGGTGGTTTTTTGTTTAATATTTTTAAAATTATTACTTAAAAGTATATTTATGAACAGTATACTGTACCTCGTTTCCTCCATGTTCTTATTGTTATCTTATTGTCACTGGGGTTCACTATCGATTCAGATTATATACATACGTGCTAATTATGCTAGTGAGTTACGGATGAGGAAGGTTGACTATAGATAAATTATACACGCATTTACATAAAGGGAAAAGATAAAACTATTTTGAAAAAAGGGAGAACATTAAGGAAATGTGCCCGCATTTTAAACATCACTGTGAATAAAACAACGAAATTGAAGCTCATTAAATCCCCGCCTTTCAAAAAATATAATATTGGTTTTATAAATATACGTTTTGAATAAAAGATTTTTATTTTAAATATACCTACCTATTTTCAATGGTAAGTAATTTCATATCTCAAAGAGTTATGGACATACGATATAAAAAAATATATAATTTACGCATCAGACTGGACATAAGCTATAATATAATCAGTTGCTTTGGAATTTTGATGACATGTCAGATTATATTTGTACAGCACAGACAATGATCATGTGCTATTGTGTGTCCCTTTTAGGTTTTTAGACGTATTTTCTTGGTTCACGTCCTTGTTTTGGTAATTTTTAGGCATTTTTGAATAACGTTTAAGCATTTATGTTGAATAAGTATGTTTTAAGCGCTATCGATATTTTTGGAGGCATAAATACTTCTTTAATCGCATGTTTGCCGGAATGAGAAGATAATGTGGGTAGACAATGAACTTTGTATCCTTTTTGCTTGTATGGTTGTAAAATACACATTCTTGATGAAATACTGTTGGTAAAATGGAGAGTGTTGATTTGGAAGCGATAAACTTTTTTATGAATCAAATATTTTAAAATCAATTATAGCATAGTACAAGAGCTTAGTAGAGAAAAGTTTATATCAATGACAATTTTTTTTAATATAGGCTTTTTTTACTTTTTTTTTTCAAAGTCCGAGATTCGGTCTTGATGAATTTAATTTACCAAACTAAAACATAAATTTCTTTGTTTTTCTCTCTCACGTAATCTCACGTGTTAAAAAATGTTTGCTAATTTTACAAACCTATGTCTTAAAATTGCACGTTTGAACAAATATTGCTTAAAATTGACCCCTTGGGGTGTGAATCCAAACTATAGAACGCTAAGCACTGGACCAATTATGATATAATTAATGTTACTGCAAGGGGGGAAAAAAATCGTACTTTCGTGTAATTTTTTCATTATTATATAATACTCATGAATAGTTTTATAAAACATATTTCTCTTTTATGTTTTAAATGACAGTAAACAAATTAGATAAATCTAATCTAACCTCTTTGTACTCCAATTACGCCATAAAATGGTTCCTTTTAACAGTGTGGATCAATTTTATATAAATATTAAGGGAAATTTAGGAGTTTCGGAGGTTGTTTTTTGTTTAGTATTTTTTTAAATTATTACATAAATGTATTTTTATGAACAGTATACTGTACCTCGTTTCCTCGATGTTCTTATTGTTATCTTTTTATCACTGGGGCTTACTATCGATTCAGATTATACACATACTTGCTAATTATGCTAGTGAGTTATGGATGAGGAAGGTTGACTATAGATAAATTATACACGCATTTACATATAGGGAAAATATAAAACTATTTTGAAAAAAATCACCCTCAATATACCCATTTGGGATACGAACACTGATCTCCATATCATTGGCACTCCAGTATGTTGCGAGAGTGACGCATTAAAACATTCGCCCACCGAAGCGGACACAAGCATGCATAATTGTAGGTACGTATAATTCATTCACGACCTAAGCTTACTTTGATGACGGCTCAAAATGTTACTAGACGTAGTCCCTAATATATCACTACGCCAACAGCTGACATCTATCACTTTGGATGACTGTATTGAAAACAGATGGTAATATATTAATGTGATAGTTAACCACAGTAATTTAGGCCAATATTATTTATATATTTATTTGAGGACGGACACAAAGTTTATTTATCGTTTTATTCCACTTAAAAAAAATTAACACCACTTTCACAAAAACTTCTAACAAATATAGATTCAAAATGGAGACTGACGAATTTAAACCATATGGTTGAACATGACGCTAAACAAGTTTTTTTTACAATGAAACACTCACACAATCGATGAAAATATTTTATTCAGATAAATATTTCAAAATACGATAAAATAAGCATAAAATCATTTATTGTATGTAAAAAAATTACAAGAATTTTCTCTTTTCCAAGTAAATACGATGCCTGTATTAAAAGGATTTGATGTGTGCACTATAGGCCTATTACACAAAATCAATAACGTTCCAAAACGAAGAATAAGTATTTTTAATTATAATTAAAAAAAGTTGTTTGAGTTGGATAAAAATAAATGAATAAAATAGTATGAGAAAACTTAAGTTTACGCTATTTTAAATGTAATATATAAGGGGTAATTAAAGATATTGACATTTATAACAAAAAAATTAATCTTTACAAGTGTTGGCAACCCAAAACCTAAACATATGATTTTCGAACTGTCATCCAGGTAAAGCCTATCATGAATGGACTTTAGTACTACCTTCCCGACAAAGTGTGCTCGTGCCGCACATTATCCTGATTGTAAATAGCCAACCTAAGAAAAATAATTGAACTAACAAAGTTCATAACTCAACCAGAGATGGCAACATAGACAAAGTAAGTTTAAGAATTATACAATAGATTCAAAACCAATACAAGAAAGCGTCTTGTCCAAGATTTCTGCCAAGATCACACTTTTATAGAGAAAGCCTTTCCCACAATTTAACTGGAATATGCCTAATTCCCTTCATTTTCGAAATATAAGTCCTTAAATAGGGAAGTTAATGAGTTAAATCTCTAAACAAGCCTTACAATTAAGGTGGTCCAGAACTTATTTCACAGTTAAGAATAAAGATTTTGCTCAAGAGCACACAATGGTGACCTTAGTAGAAAAATCCTAGTAGTTCTCTTTCATCCCATTTAAGTGTGCGTGGCTTATGAAAGTATTGTGTCGTGGTATAAAGAGAGAGAGAGGGAGGAGTAGTAGTTTCACCTTTTGCTACCCAGATGGCAGCCTTAATGTTCAGTTATTATCTATCTACTAATAATTTACTTTTACTGTTGAGTGTTGACTAAAGCTTTTCTTGACATGGTAGAATAAGCACCTTTTTAAAAATATATATTTTAAATCCCCGATAGCCTAGGCCATCTTCTGGGACTATTTTGTTACAATGTAGCGGATGCTTACAGCACACATGAAATTTAGTTATATAGGTACAATTAATTTTTCAAAAGTAAACTTTTACAAGATAAAGACTTTACAATCTTAATTTAGGTTAGTGAGAATACTCTGGATAAAAACATAGAACCATTATTTATTTTGCTTCTTATAATATTTAAATATATGAGTTCAATAATTTATTTGAAACATATATTCTTTTAAATTAACAAATTTTGAGACAATCTAGTATTCTATTTTTGGGGGTATAGTGGTCGGTTTTTGAGCTACCAAAATAGATAAGAGATGGCGTAAGCTTTTATTTGCACATTTCCGTTCGCTCTGACTTACTTATCTCGGCTCTGACTGATAGTTTTGTGTCTTGCGCGGTGATAATTTCTTAGCAGACGACATTATATACGTCTCTTTATTTGACACTAAAACACACACCACAATACTTCAAGAAAACATAAATTTAAACTATTAGATACAACATTATATACCAAAAATACTGAAATAGGTGTTATAAGCTCGGCTATCATAAATATATAGATTGATGAAAGTGTTTAATGAATAACTTTAAATGTGTCTGCTAAAGTCGATTCTCAAATTTTTAAATTAAGTTTACAAGAAAATATGTTTAAAGCCAGTGTACACATTTATTTGTGATGCTTGTATGTTTTATGGAATTCAAATACAGGTAAAAATGAAGACTAATTCCCGTAAAATATGTAAATAACCACACAATTAGCTCCGTCTGGAAAATGGCCTGTGAAAGAAGATATACCCACAATGCACCTCGTTTCCAGTTTCCACCCTTGGCACTTGGCAGTGAACGTGAGGTGAAAACAATCTTCCTTTGATTAGTGTTTTTTTTATTTAAAGAGTGTATTTTTGTTACTAGATAAATGGATGACAAGTGTTTTAAAGTGTCCAGGAATATGTGTCGTTGAGTGTGTTGTGTTGTGCGGGTTGTATAAACGCTTACAAAATAGGGAATCGGGCCGCGATCGAGGGGCAGCGCGACTCGAATCCGTGCTGCTTACCCACCATACTTCTCAATAACTGGCCTGATGCCATGGGGTGTTTTGGAAATAGTGACTCAAAAGCGGGCCAAGAAGAAAGCAAACGGATAAAAGAGACAAACAAAAGGATAAACTTGCAAATACAAAAGGATAAGCAAGTGTACAGAGCAACGCACAGATTGTTATTACTAGGTAAATAACCAAATTGAGTGAGCTCTGCAATGTATTTGTCCTGTCTTGTCAGCCATATTGAGGTAGCATATCTGTTGATTTCTGCTTAGATTTGTACTAATATATTGTGTTTTGTTCTCTTTTTAGGCGCCGGAGAGTCTGGAAAAAGCACAATAGTAAAGCAGATGAGGATATTGCACGTCAATGGCTTTAGCGAAGAGTAAGTTTAGATTATTCTTTCGTAAATAACTTGACAGAATGTTGATGCTCCTCCCATTTTTGTTGTAGCTTTGTAAGGCCGGTTTGTAAGTCATAAAGAGTTTGAAGACTATTTGTTATGACTCACTAGCATTGTTAGCCGCATTATTGAAGTACTTTATAAACAAACTTTTTCATTTTTCTTTCCAAAATAGGTACATTTATAAAACAAATTGTGTTTATGAATATTTTGATGGTTGACAAACCCAAACAAATATTGCTTTGTTTATTATCTCAAGCCATTCATTCACATGTTTTATTATATTATGTTATTGACCAAAATGAGTGAACACAATGTCTGCTAGGTATGTTAAGGAGAACTGGAAAGTCCGGGTTAAGAACGTTTACGTAGGCTCCTTTTTTTTTTTTTTAAAGGTAAACAATTATTACTTTTACTAAATTCTGACATAATGATTTTAATATTAGACACACAGTCAGCCAATAATATAATAAAACTATTTAATTCCTAATAGATTTTCTGAACTCACCTATTTCACGGAAATAGCTACAGCAACCGCGCCTTTAATAGGCTATAATTTGTTGTTTTTTCATAGCAAACTCTATACATTTATGTTAAAAAAAATTAATTGACCAAGTTTATTATTATTATTATTATTATTAGCACCGCGTCTTACTACCCGTTCGGGTTATACGCACTTACGCTAATGTGTAATGGTAGGGTGATTGTGAGATGAAATAGAGGACCTACAGTTTAACATGGAATCCGAACCATGGTGGAGGCCTGGCATTCCTCACATTTACAAGATGTCTTGTCAGAAGTGAAGGAAGGGTTTAGTAGACCAAGTTTAACCAAGCCTTCAAATTAAATATATATAAAGTAAAAATTTGGATGTATTAGTACATTTAGAGACGAGTTATTTCAGGGTCTATCTTGTGACAAGTCGAAGTACGTAGGCCTATCCATCTAAATCTGGGTGACATTTTTGTCTCTTAATAATTAATAATGCCCTAAGTTGTTGTTTTTTTAAATTCAGAATGTACATTCAAAATTATTTAACTAGCTAATCAAAATATTTTAGTGACTGACTTTTTTTTAATATAGTTTATAAAAAAAATTGTAAACGTTTTCTGCCCAAAATTCTTTGACCTTTTTTCACCTGAGTTTGTATGCACCCACATAAAACCTTTGATTCACATTTTTAAAGGAGAATAGTAGCCGTACCATTGATGTAGGAGCATACTAATTAGATTAAAAAATAGGACTAATCTTTCTAAAATATCAATCTCTTAGGAATATTTTTACAAACAATTTTTTTTGAAGGCCTTGGTTCATTAGATAAATTTCAGAAAACATTTTGGTTATTGTCTAAAGGCAAATAAAAAAAAATTGAGAATAAATTGATTTCTCACTAGACCCTTAGTAATAAATTGTAGGTACCATACTTTTATTTTATTGGAAAAAATATTGGACATCTATTGATTTGACACGACAAACTATCACACTTACTGGGAATAGTCTTACGAATAGCAATATCAAAATAATTGATTATCAACTTAGACTTGGACAGAATAATAACAACACCGAAACATGTCATCATAGAAGATTAAACTATCAAATAAGGAGAAGGGAATCAAAATTAAGAAGATGGCCACCTGTTACAAGCTCCGTATATATAAATATATATATATATATATTAATGTCCTTGCTTGTACTTAGCGTGATATTTTTTAAAGGCTGTAAACAAAGAATTGATCCATAGAAATTTAGGTATCGTAATGTGTAAAAGTAGAAGTCATGATTTTTAATGTTAACCTCAGATATAAAAAAAGCTTAAATAATATCCTGCAAAAACACTCATTTTTCCTGTGATCCATTTTATAACTATAAAATAAGTTAAAACTAATACTTTTCATATAAACAGCAGCCCTTGTCACCATTGTTACCGCATTGATAATCATATTTTCATGATGTGGTATTTGCCAAATTACAAAAATAGATTGTGCCTATTTTGAAAATAAAAAGCTTAAATTTGGGTTATTCGTGTAAAAATTTGTTTGATCGCAAATGCGAATTTTGCATGTCCCTACCTATATGTAAATAGTTTATGACCACATGTCACATACACATGGTAGATATAACACTACCTTCACGTTTTTGATCGTTCCATTTCAAATCGTTTCTTCAAAAGGCACTAGTCACCTGCTTAAGCTAGTTCAAGGAAAGACCAGAGAAATGAAGTGGTAGTGACAGTACCAGTCTATTCGTCAGTCAGCATCAGTCTATTCGTCAGTCAGCATATGCGTTGATGCTGATGAGCTGTCCTTTTCTTACCGGTATACCTATCTTTTAGCTTCTGTGTCAAAGCTGCACTAATGCAACGGTATATTGCTTACCATTATCTATTCCATCCTCCCAGCGGTGTCTTCTATGAAAACAAATGACATAGCAAGGCTGTTTGGGATCTATATGCTGTCAGTATTTAACACGTGTGGAATAGTCCTTCAAAAGGCTATGCCCATCTATCCAGGTAAAGTTACTCCCTGGAAAATCGGTTTACCTCGACACCATTTCGATCTTTCCAGGTTTCCAAAGCCAAAACACCACAGTAGCCCCGTGGCTTCTTTGGTCCTGACTGTCAGCTCACAGCTGACTTCTGACGGTCAACATTTAGGTATACCTAAATTTTGTCTGTCAGAAATGACAGCTGCTAAACACATGTTTTTACAGATCATATGGTTCGGCGTAGGGTACATAATTTGGTCTGGTAACTTTTCAAAGCCGTCAGCTGTCAGTCAGCACCAAAAAAAGACATGGGGCTACTGTACATAGTGTATTACAGAGGTTCCTATCGTGGGATACATGTACCCATAGGGGTATGTGCCCAAACGTTTGGGGTTATGCGAAAATATGAATAATGGCAGAAGGCGCTATTACATTTGGCAGCAGTGTAGGGCATAAGATCAGTTAAACACTAAGAAATTAACTCATTGATATGACAAGGGGCGGTGTTGGTTAATTTTAAACATAAAATAGTTTTTATAACTATTAATATATTAATAAATACATTTTAAAAGGTGTTAGTTTTTATTGTAGCATTTGCTTTTTGAATGTGAAAACATCTTCACTTTTTATTCACCTTACTATCACATTGTTTTTTAATCCCATTACCAGCCCATTTATTTTCAGTTGCAACAAATAAATCAGAGATAAATACTACTTTAGAAATTAAACATTCTGCTAATATTAAGGGCACAATTTATGGAAATCACCCCCTTAGAGGCATGCAAACGAAAAAAGGGCAATTCTGTACACTCACATCTACATGTGCGGATCAAAGTATGGAACCTCACCGAGATGTGCTTTTGTTGAGGAGGAATTTACTTTTAAACTTGGTTCACATAGCAAAACCAATTGTATGCCACTTTTAAATTGCTATGTTTATTATAATTATTGACACCACTTTACTCATCTTCCACGAGTGCTTCGAGGGCGCTGTCCACTTTGTACTCATCCTCTTGTGCCGATGATACACGAGCACATTTTTTTTAATTGGTCTCTAAACATCTGGCTCGCCTTATGCCTGATTCCTGGTCATTCCGGACTTTCATACGATGAACTGGCAGATTGGGCAGCCACGTTTTTGGGTGTATGGTTTTTAGATCTAAAGGGCTATGTTCAGCGTGGGGGTCCGGTAGATCAGGTACAAACAGTGGGTTGTGACCCTTGTTCAGAACCAGCTATATTCCATTAGGGGTGGTGTGTTGCAATGGCCCTCTTATATACTCACGTCAAGAAGTGAGCAGGTTGCCGTGACGAGACACGGTGTTGTGTCGGGTATTCACCTACTATGCATGAATTCTTATTAAGAGAGGATCCATCTTCCATATACGAGCTATGCAATTGCTCCCCTTAGTGTGTACCACATTTTGATGGAGTGTCTGTCACGAGTATCTCCCTATTCACTTAGCTATCTTGATTTTAATGGCGACCTTAGTTTTTTTAGGCGACATTGTGGGTGGGGCTATTTTTCTATTATTATTATTAGCACCGCATCTTACTACCCGTTTGGGTTATACACACTTACGCTAATGTGTAATGGTAGGGTGATTGTGAGATGAAATGGAGGACCTACAGCTTAACGTGGAATCCGAACCTCGGTGGTGGCCTGGCATTCCCCACATTCACAAGATGTCTTGTCAGAGGTGAAGGAAGGGTTTGGTAATCAGATAAATCTGTGCCGGGATCGAGGATTGAACCCCGGCCGCCAGCACAGAAGTCTGACACCTTACCCCCTAGACCACCAGGTCACCTATTATTCTAGTATTTTGTTTTATACACTAGGCGAATCTTTTAAATTCTATTTGGGTCTCTTACAGAGTGGCTCATTTTGAGATTAGTTTTCGAAAGCTTGAAGTATTTTCTCCAAGGCGCTAATAACTTTCATCTGTCATTGCACCTTTTAAATAACAACAATAATGACAGGCTCTAAGAAAATGTGAAGAAGAAAGTTGTGAGACTCAACTTATTCAATTCTTTTTAAGAAATACATAGGCCTAATAGGAGTCAATCGGTTCACCCAAAAGCGAAACAAAGCTACTAGATTTTTAAATTTGTGTGGTGACCTGGCGGTCTAGGGGTAAGGTGTCAGACCTCTATGCTGGCGGCCGGGGTTCAATCCTCGGTCCCGGCACAGATTTATCTGATTACCAAACCCTTCCTTCACCTCTGACAAGACATCTTGTGAATGTGGGGAATGCCAGGCCTCCACCGTGGTTCGGATCCCACGTTAAACTGTAGGTCCTCCATTTCATCTCACAATCACCCTACCATTACACATTAGCGTAAGTGCGTATAAACCGAACGGGTAGTAAGACGCGGTG
>CABFOW010005926.1:0-37206 GCA_902141385.1 Timema californicum
CACGGGGTGCGGTGTGGATCACTTCACGGGGTGCGGTGTGGATCAATGTTAAACCTTATGGGAGAAAGTGTGCTGGAACTCTCAATTCAACCACTACTCATGTAGTTTTCAATTAGGTTTTACAATAACATTTGATGACAATGATAAGCAATACAATATATTGCACTAAACGAAAAACTGTAGACGAATTAAATTGATTGAGATTCACGTCTGATGTCACATAACTCTCGTATAAAATTGGATTGCTGGTAATAGGAAGATCAGGGTTCGAGCTCTGTTCAAGTGTATGGATGTAATAAGGTTGTTTATTCTTACATGATTTCCCATTCGGCCTCCACGCAAGTATGTCTGCATTTCCATCTAAAATTCTACATTCCTTGTTTTAATTCTAGTTTTTTAATTAATATATGCCTCTAACCCAAACCGACACTAAGACGTGGTGAAAATTAAATTCTATTTTGTAGAATGAGTTATATTAACTTGATAAAAATGAAAAAAGTAATTTTTTACTTCAGTGTATGTAAATATTGTTACCTGGTTGAGACAGTCACAAGTTTCCAAAGAGATGTCGGAACGAAACGGGGCTCCCTGCACTACACCCTTTTGCTTATCTTCCTCTCTACACACCCTGCCCTCTCCCCTTATTCTGTACGTGTGTCCATGAAGCATCATGAAGGGCTAATTGGAGCATGACAGACCAACTGAGGAAATAGCGTTCCCTCTCGCTCCTTTACCCTCTGTTCCGACACGATCATCGGCATTAGCATACGCCGATGAAGCAAGAACGTATGAATATGGTCCCATTTTAAAAGGAAGGGTAATTTATAAACATACAAATATTTTAATTGCGGTTTAATTTGATAACGTTTTATTATATTACTAATATTATTTTATACGTATTGATAATATTTATCTAAATATACAGATACAAATAACAAAACTTGACGTATTATTACGTAAAAGTAGATACAGCTACTTTTCCAAATATAAGACAAGGTTATTTAGATGAAAATTGGACTGTAGGTACGAGTAACTAAATATTCAGTGAGATAAAAAAAACTTACTAACGAAAAGATAAGATTGTCTTCTTCTTTTTTGCCCTCTAAAAGAGAATGGAAATCGTTAAGAGTGTTTGAAGAAAAGAGCGAGCTCAAAGATAGATTCACAAGAACCGTGTTAAAACTGTGCACTAGGACTAATATGGATGATTGCATTTGAAGATAAAAACCTTTACACTTGACTGCAAGAATATTTTCTTTTCTCCTGCAACGTTAAAAAATGTATAATAACGGTGGTTGTCCACTCACATTTTTTGTGAAAAGTGCATGGGAAGACCACATAGATTATTCACATATGGAGTACTCAGACAAAATTCAGACCTTAGCCTTGACCCCATCGGCAATTTGTAATATTGTGACACACATGTCTTGGTTAGACCATGTACTATTTTAACTTATTGACAACCATACATCCTGTGTCATTCTTCTTTTATTTACTAGCACCAAAGGGCAAGAAGAGTTCAAACTCTTTTGTATAAAGAAGTTAAAAATTAATCTTCAAAAGGAATGCCATTTTTCAAACACTTTCATATAATATTTCTATTTGACTTCTTTCATGTTTTGGATCACAATCCAAGCAAATAAAAGGATTAGTTTAAACAAAGTTTTTGATTTGTTTACTTTTCACTTTGGTTAATTTTACATACTAAAAATAACAAAGCTATTTTATGGATACCCCCTGCAATAAATGGGTACACCAGATCGTAATAAATAAATTATAGCTTTCAAATACTAGAGCTCGTATTTCCGAAACCAAAATGGAATTGATAACCCAATCAAAAATTAATGAAAATAAAACAAAATTAATTCTAGCTATAGAAAAAAACAATATTAATAATAGAATAATAGTAATTATTAAAAAGTAGATTAATACTTATATTACTTTAATAACAATCTCAACTTAAGTTGAACATTTTAATCCATTCTTTTGTTTTCTCTTTGGCATCCGTTGATATTGATAAATTGGGTAAGTTCTAACAATGACAAGACATACAAGTTTCTTTATGTGGTTTCATACAATTAAACAAGATATGGGTAATAACTGTTCTTTTTTTCATGTTGGTAGAATGGGAGGGCACAAAAATATTGCTTTTTTTTCATCCCAACTTTCCTTCGTAGATCTCATGACCTGAGTTAACGAAACCTTTCCGCAGCGTGTCAAACCGTCAAGTCTCTGAGAAAACACGGCCGGCTCAAGCGGTTGGCCCAGCGTGTTTCTGAATATATGTTTATTGTTATCATAGCAACTCAAACTTACGAACCACCTGCAATTTTGAACATCTTAAATTGGTTTCAATCCCATCTATTTCAAATAACCGAGGTAACTATGTAGTTCATTAATATTCTTTCTATTCAATGCGAATCGACCTAAAATGAGGAGGAGGTACGAGCTTAGTAATGTATGAATGAAACGACAACTATAGAATTAACTAGAGAACGCGAAGAAATTGAAGGTTCCTTTTAGGATTATTTTTCTTGTTCTCTCTTATACTCCCTCACCCTAACTAAAAGGGAGAGGGGCCAGAGGAGAGTTAGAAATACAACTTGAATCGTCTGCTTGAATAAGTGAAATAAAAATCCTTCGAGTTCAAATGTGACAGATAAAAGAAAAGAACACACAAAGACATGCCAGGGAGTAGGAGAAGATTAATTGAATTCTTTCGCTAGGAGGATTGGTTCGTAGTACTCCCTCAAGACTGAAGGACTTGAGTTGATACTCTGGGTAGGGGATCACGTTTATCTGCTAATACATATATATATTAAGGAAAAGAAGAGCTTAGAAGAAGAAGGATTCAAATATTGGATGACTTCAAGGGTAAAAGAAAATTCTGGGATTTAAAGGGGGAGGCGGCCACGTTGCCAGTTCACTGACACAAAGGAATGGACCTGTCGTAAGACAGAACTACTACTACTAATATATATATATATATCTGCTGCTTAAAGTCTTGTTGGATGTAAAATAAATCTAGTATTACATTTAATGTCATTAGAAATAGTATCAAAGCGTTTACACAAAAAAAGTGTTTTCTCAGACGATTTACAGAAAAATATTTAAAATGTGGTCGTATTCCGATATAGGTTGGGATTTTAATTTTTGAACTTTTCTTTTAAATATAAATACTAATTTTCAGGAAAGAAGTATTTGATAATTAGGTGGGTTGCATAGTTCTATATGCATATATAATATACAGGTGGGATATGTATATATAATTAACAGGTGGAATATATATATATATATAATCTACTGGTGTGAAATGTATATATATAAAATTTACAGGTGGTTTATATATATAATTTACAAGTGATATATATATATATATATATATACATAGATCGGATGGGGAATATGTATAACTATATATATATATATATATAAAATTTACAGTTGGAATATATATATATAACTTACAGGTGGGTTATGTATATATAATTTAAAAGTGGGATATGTATATAAAATATCCCCCCTGTAAATTATTTGTGAACGGTTTATGTCTTTCCAGCCATGTCTTGGTACGCGTTTGGGTTATAAGCATATAATAATAACGATATTAGGATAGATTTGAGTATGCTAGAATTTTAAAGAAAATGTGTCCAAATCTGTGTGGAGGGAGAAGTGGTAGAATATTTAGCAGAGCCCACTCTCACAATATTCGACCGGGATTCAAGCCTGATCTCCCCATCAGTACAAAAAAAAAAGTTTAAAGTGAAAGTTACGTACCATACCATCATTATATAATATATATATATAACTTGATTTGTGACTATTTAACTACGTCATTTACTAGTATATTTGGTACTTATGTCGGGTTACCTCTTGAGTCAAAGCTACGAGGTTCGTTAGGGCATACTTTCGGAAGTGTTATAAATAGTCTAGTATAGGCTTCACGGCGCTGTGTTTGCCGTGAAAATCTCATCTCAGGGATCGGAGGCCCTGTGATCGGCTGAGCGTGAAACAGATCACCTTCTCCACCTCCCTCTGTGTCACGGTTCAAACGTCACCCGATCTTCAGGAGGAACCAAATTACACCCACCCCTCGACAGCGGTAACGTTGCGTGCACCTACTCTTGTCTTTAATTCAATAACGAACCTTCGTATTTACAGACCGTGTCGCCTCGGTAACGATTAGTTTCACGTCACGGTGACATATTCGAACGATCACTTTTTTTATCATCCATTTTGAACTCATTAATTTAGATCTTCTATGAAATATATTTGGTTATGTATGCTCGAACTTATGAGAATAAATTAATGATATACTTTCATTTCCAAATAGCTTATTACTGAAACACTTTTATATCTCTTACTCTTCTCCAGTTAAATATTGATTTATACTTCAAGTGCGCTAAAGGGTTTGGACCTCTGACATATTATTATTATTAGCATCGCGTCTTACTACCCGTTCGGGTTATACGCACTTACGCTAATGTTTAATGGTAGGGTGATTGCGAGATGAAATGGAGGACCTAAAGTTTAACGTGGAATCCGAACCACGGTGGAGGCCTGGCATTCCCCACATTCACAAGATATCTTGTCAGAGGTGAAGGAAGGGTTTGGTAATCAGATAAATCTATGCCGGGACCAAGGATTGAACCCCAGACCCCCAGCACAGAAGTCTGACACCTTACTCCTAGACCGCCAGGTCACCCTCTGACATACCAGCCATCAGCAGTATAGCCAAAGTTGGAATAGTATCAAGCGACCACTGATACGGAATCACATTTTATACCCCCCATTTTAAAACAAAAAATTATGAAATCATCAATCCGAGTTGGATGACAGAGAGGGAAAGATGTTCAAAGTGTCGTGTTTAGGAATAGTTATCGCATATGTTTAGGATTAAATTCAAATACGTAGTCAGAAACCGAGAATGTGAGATCCATTTGATTATTTCAAGAAGTGTATTGTTGCCCTCGTTATTAAATATTTAGCACCGCGTCTTACTACCCGTTCGGGTTATACGCTTTAAGTACTAACTACTCTAATGGATTAGGAATTGGGAAGGTTTTATTAGAGGAAGTGAACCTGCATTTGCATGGAAGGAGAGTGGAAAACCATTTAGGAAAAACCACCCCCAGTTCACCCGACCGAGATTCGAACCTTGATCTCCCCGTCATCAGCAGTCGAGCTCAACACGACAAGCGCGTTAGCCAACTACGCCACCGAGGTGGGTCGTTATTAAAATTTACATTATTACACACCTCATTTTCTAAAGTTTCGTAAGCTCATGGAACGCAAGTATACGAATTCCCTCCTTATTATATTGTTTGACAATGTTTATGTCATCACAAAAGAAATGAATGCTTATAGATATATGAAAGTTAAAACTCAAGATGATTAGCTGCTATTCAAGAACACTCTATTAGGGCACACATGGAGAAAAATGTGTTATACTGTGCGTTGCGCAAAAATAAAAAATAAATAAAATGTAATTGGTTTTGTTCAAACTGTAGTGCTACGCCAAAAACTAAACATTGTTAAATACATGCACAATATCTCTGCGCAGTTACCTTAGTTGCGCAAATTATGTTATTGTTTAGGTGGACTTAATATATTTTTATTAAAATAGAACGAGAAGCCATTAAAATCAGATTTACCATTGGCCACCGTTAAATAACGTTTAATTACAAAACATTTCCACTAAACTATGAAATACGTTTGTTTTGTTATAGCCTTATAATTTGGTCAAACTATTTTACAACAAATAAAAATATGTATTATTTTAAAATTTAAACCACGTCTTACTACCCATTCAGTTCCTCCTTATTTTTATATAAATTTAATAAAGACGAAGAAAATAATATTTATAGAAATGGGTACCCGCATTTTCAAGGAAGAAGAAAGCTTAGATCACTACATTAGATTTAAAAAAACCTATATGATGAGGCTAATGCTTTAGTCTATTTGCTTACAAATTTAAGTAGATGTGCAATTTAACAACATTTCTGTCGCAAACCGTTTACAAAATGTATGAAAACAAAATAAAAAATTGTCATGAGATATAATACTAAAATAGGTTAACTAAAAGAGAAAGTTTCACACTATTTTTTTCCATTAACTTTGATGGTGTTTCCGTTCAGCGGCTACGCAACGCAAAAGTTCCACTTTTGTCTCCGAGGTCTCCCAACAGGGTTAACAAATTGATGCAAACGAATTCGCTGTCCTTTTTTTCCCCCTCCCTCCTGTCCTACCTCTTTCCTTCCAAATCGTCCAACGCGACAGGTTTACACACTCAGCCAAATCAAATTCACTGCTCTTGCGTGTATTTGCATGTTGCGACAGACCGAGAGGGTCGTCCCTTACAAGCTTGTTACAAGCGACGTTCAGGAAGATAGAGGGTGGAAGGGGGGTCAAGGTTTCAAGGACACTAAGTAGAGTCCGACCATATTCTCTTGATACTATATAATACGAAGTGCAATAAACCGTCACATATAAGTTATAAGCTGGTAAAAAGCTACTCTTTGAGAGGAAGGGGTAAAAAGGTTCCAAGGACTCGTCTGACAATATTCCCAAGATCGTCATATACTCGTGTATCATGTTAAAAATCGTAAAGGCACACTGCATAAGCTTGTGAAGTAGGGGATGGTTCAATGTAGTATGTTAGTTAAAATACGACTGTGATCTATTTTTATTTGAGTTATTTTACGTGCACTCTTTGAACCGAATGATTATATCAGCACACGATATATAAATCTAGAACAGAGAAAAGATCCAGCCCCCAGTCGTTAATTCATTGTTGTGTAAGGGGAAACCCATATTTTACCAACGATACATTTTAAGGATATTCCAAAAATTAAGCCCGGGACCCTCACCTCTGAAGACTATAAAAATATAATGGATTAAGTGATGTATCTCTCAAAATCATGAAAATAAAAAAACATATTAATAATGTCTCTGGGAGTTTATGCCAGAACACACATTCAGAGAGGGGCTATTATTTGAATGTTACTTTACTTTTCCCTTCTCCTGAACCCAAATTTATTTTGTGGAACCAAGCACTTACCCTATGAGTCAAACACGGCCTCCCGGAGCTGGCTTCTACCAGTTCTCACTGCTGTTCCAGTGAATCAAGATCGACCAAGTGATGTGTACAAGTAAAATTTCAACAACGGTTGGGATAGCTTGAAATACTATGAAAATAAGATGGCCTTGCAAATGTGATGAAGTTTAATATTGAACCGTTGCTCTAGTTAACACCAGAGAGAGCGATTGCTAACATGGCAAATAAACATGATAGGAAACACTCGAAAGAAAAATATATGAGTGTATTGTAACAAATCTGTTTAATCTTACAAAAGAAAGAGATGGGTACATCAAAATATTCAGAACACAAAACAATCTATACTGAAACTGCCCTTAGACTTGTCCGTATTAATTAGCCACACAGATTTTTAAAATGGCAAATACTCTCAGCGTGAGTATGGCATGAAGCGTCCAATAATTAGACGGACATGTTAAGTTATGCAAGTTCCAATCTGTTGGCTGTCGGTACCAGACATAGATGGATCGGTCCAAAATATACATCAATTAATAAATAGTACAGGGTAAGAATAACTGCCAACTAACTACCTCACAGACTACAAACTGGTCATACGTGCTAAGGTGTGGGATTCATTCCCATTTAAACTGCTGGTCTTAAGAACCAAGAAAGAAAACATGAAAAGTACTAAATGACTTCACGTATGTGAACTAAGACATAGAAAGTTAACCTAAAGAACAATGAACATTAATAATGAGAAAAGCTAGTCCACTTAACAATTCACACAAAAAAACCTAAGACTTGAGCCCAGCCATAGAACCGCCTACTCCTCACGGATTTGAACGATTAATCAAACTTCATATTATTTTTGGCGGTCCAGTTGGTTCCTCAGCGCGAACATGGTGATCACAGGTTTCGTGAAGTTGAGCTGAAGAGAGAACTTTGGAGAGTGTCGACTGTCCTGAAGGTGATGAACAATTGTAATAATATTTTTGCCTAGCGAGCTATGGAGTTTGATATTGGTTGAACGCAAAGCATCATGGGAAGGAAAGAAGAGTGGAGTAATCTCACTACATGCTGCCGGTCAAGTAGGCTCAAGTAAACAAGGCTCCACATCACGAGCAGGCCAGGCGCTGTCTTCAGTCGTTGTTGAAGCTCGGACCTGTCAAGTGCAGTTTTCTCAGAACGGCGAGGGGTGGTGGCCCTTCTGATGGAGCCGGTCTTGTTCCATGATGCATCCGAGACGTGGTATGTAACATATGGAGATTTATAAACTAAGATAGCTTTCATTTATATCGGGGAATAATATATGTGTTCTTGACCCATGGTTAAGTGTAGCAATTTTGAGCATTACAGGGCTAAATTGAGTAGCCCATTACAATATATTTAAACCTATGTATACTTTTTCAATAAAAACATAATATATATATGACTGATAAAATACCAAACTGGCAGACGTCATGCTAACCACACATTTCATAACTTACATTTCATAATATTTGAATAAACCAAAACATATTGAAACATTAAAAAGAACACGATAAAACCTTATATAACCCAAATATATGTATACTTTTTCAATAAAAAATTAATAAATATGACTGATAATTTACCAAACTGGCAGACGTCATGCTAACCACACATTTGATAACTTACATTTCATAATATTTGAATAAACCAAAACATATTGAAACATTAAACAAAGAACACGATAAAACCTTATCTAACCCAATTTAAACTATTACAAATAAAAATACAATTATTTAAAGTATTCTTGAAATAAATTTAAGACTAGTGTACTTTAATTTATGACAAAACAATGATAAAAACGAAAAAGACGGAGTTAAGACTTTTTATGTATTATATTTGGTTAAGGCCTAAAAAATATTTTAATATGAAAATATATAATATTGAAGATAATCTTTAAAATTGTGGCATTAAGATGTGAACACACGCTCGCTCAAAAGGTAGTTCAAGGTCATGATCACCTATATATTTAAACACTTGGAGAAAATAAATAGTTTTCAGAATCAAGGAAAAGTATTTGAAGTCAAAAATATATTAGCTGATTATTTCTTAGCATAAAATGGTGATTGATTAAATAGATGAAGTAGCAATGGCTATGATGTATCTGGGGTGTGATGTAGATCGATATTAAAACATATTTTGTAGGAAGTAAAATGGTCCATATTCACGTGGGTTGAAGTCTTGTAGGTCGTACGAATGTAGGTGATTTAAAATGTAGAATCTACTCATATTTTGGTAGAACTGTCCTTGAATCCTCTCGCTGTCACCGTAGTAGTGTTCGTAGTAGTCATTTTTGGATAGGTTTAGACTGCGGCAATGTAATTTGGTTGGTTGGGATACTTATAAAAATCTGTGGAGCAAACTCTGATACGTCCGTTCTTGATGAAATGCTCTATTGCCTGTCTCTCCTCTCTTGATGCCAAACCAGGATTCTTTGCGGGCCTCAAACTCGACCCAGCACTCAACAAAAAATAATAATTTATGGAAATAATGTAGAATTTGAAAATATAGGAAACTTGAAATGAAAAAAAGTAATGATTTTTCAATGTAAAATGCTCAGGTCAGTACAAAAAAACTTTATTTAAATTCTCTTATTTAATTCGTCCAATGCACCGAAACTCTAACTGAAACATCTGATTCTNACAAAAAAACTTTGTTTAAATTATCTTATTTAATTCGTCCAATGCACCGAAACTCTAACTGAAACATCTGATTTTAGAATAACCGGTTTGAAATAAGCACTACCCGTTCCCTTTAAACTGCTCTTATGTCAGCATGTACCCCTGTACATCTAATTACCAAGCTAACAGTTAACACTCGTCCCACTAAAGACTAGAGGGTTGTACAGTCACGTCATCTTTCTTAGTGCTTACTAACTTGCTGAATGGACGACTTAATGGCTTAATTCCTCTGTAGAGACCGACTTGAGCTTCTTTTATCAAATTTGTAAGCACAGGTGAGTTATAGCTTATTCTTGCAATTTAAACGTCATTAAAATTTATTTAAGAATAATAATAATAATATTTAGCACCGCGTCTTACTACCCGTTCGGGTTATACGCTTTAGGTACAAATTACGCTAATGGTTTAGGAATTAGGAAGGGTGAATTAGAGGAAGTGAACCCGCATTTGCGTGGAGGGAGAGTGGAAAACCATTTAGGAAAAACCACCCCCAGTTCATCCGACCGAGATTTGAACCTCGATCTCCCCGTCCTCAGCAGTCGAGCTCAACATGACTAGCGCGTTAGCCAACTACACCACCGAGGCGAGTTTTAAGAATATTAGAATATCAGTGCAACCTTACAAAAGAATAGATATAACGTTTAGTATAAAATTGGAGAAATATATAAATGTTAGTTTCAGAGTTATTGCTATAAGTGGTAAAATACACCAAATATAAAATAAATCGCTCAGCCAACCTCGATGAGATTTCCTCCAAGAAATTACCTTCTATTAAGTAAATATATTGTAGAATAAAATCTATAATTATTACAAGACATACACTACTGACTAAGCGAAGGTGTCGGACGATTGTGATATAGCATAACTTCATTCGTAACTCTTGTGTTAGACTGGACTGATAATGTGGGGAATGCCAGGCCTCCACCGTGGTTCGGATTCCACGTTAAACTGTAGGTCCTTCATTTCATCTCACAATCACCCTACCATTACACATTAGCGTAAGTGCGTATAACCCGAACGGGTAGTAAGACGCGGTGCTAATAATAATAATAATAATGATAGGGAAAACGAGTTTTGAATACCATTCGGGTCTATTTTTTGTCTACCATTATCCTTTTAATTAAATTTGGAGATATAATCTCTAAAGTGCTTCCTTCATTATCCCTACTCCATTAGAATAATTATCATATATTATTCGTATATACTGAACCAGTACAATCAGGTGTGTGCGTGGGGAGTAACTGATATTCTTTGAGGTTTCAAGTATTAGGTTAGTAGAGTCTGAAAAAATGTGTCGAACGCCCACTCCTTGATATTTTGCTATGGACTTCTAGGTACTCCCCTTACAAGCTTAATACTTGATTCGTACTGGGGTAGAATACTCGAAGAAGCATTTTATAGCAATAACTTTACAATACATTCCTACTCAATACGACAAGCCTATATTTATATATTATAACTGTGTCTAACTACCGGTTCAGTCTATACGCTTAATATATGATATTCACTCTAATGAGGTGTGGATAGGAAGAAATTACTTTAGAGATAATCTACCTGCACTTGCGTGAAAATAGATTGAAACCCTATTTAATCAAAACCACCCTCTGTAGACCCAATATCATTAGAACCCCGTTCTCCCCATCCTCAGATGACCAGTCTAACATGAGAGTGGCAGATTAGAGCTTAGACCATTGTGTAAACGAAGCGTGTCTAATTTAATTCAAAACAAGTCTATACCAAGGTGGTTTTAAGGACGTTATAAATAGAGTACTTAGTTATTATTACATCATCTCACTATTCTGCTAACATTTCTTTAAAAATAACACATTGAGGTTAATCATTTAAAGATTTTAAAGCTTATGTTTGGAGGTAGGCATAACTTTAAGGTGGCCTCCACTTTATGGCATGACATTAAAACCATAATACATAAGTTCCTTAGTAAAATGAGGATTAATGAGACCTAACAAGAGGTAAATTTTGTATTTGATTTAATCGCTGTAATACCTAATGCAATTTTAGAGCATCACATTTATTTGTAGAAATTCTCAAATCTATGTTTTTTGGTAAATTTTTTGGAAGTTTAAACAGTGTTCTACGTTTTAATACCCGGCTGTGCTATCCGAATGGTTACACAAATAACATAGGACTTGGAATAAGTGTGCCTGCATTTTCTTATAGAAATATATGATACCAATTAGGGAAGACCTCCCTACACTCATCCAGAAACTTTGAACCCCAACCACCATCTAATCGGAAAACCATACCATACAGGGTTGCCACATTATTTAACGTCTACTCTCAAAAGTTGCTTTTTTTAAAAGCTGTGATAATAATATTTTATGCTTTTATTACAAGCTAGTATACTTTAGATTTTTATAACACCAGGAGTAACATAATAATAATAACAATAATTATTAGTAGTTATAATAGCGCCGCGTCTTACAACACGTTCGGGTTATACGCACTTACACTAATGTGTAGGTAATGTGTAATAGTAAGGTGATTGTGAGATAAGATGGAGGTTTAACGTGGAATCAGAACCACGGTGGAGGCCTGGCATTCCCCACATTCACAAGATGTCTTGTCAGAGGTGAAGGAAGGGTTTGGTAATCAGATAAATCTGTGCTTGGACCGAGGATTGAATCCCGAACCTCCAGCACAGAAGTCTGACACCTTACCCCTAGACCTCCAGGTCATCACAATAGTTACAATAATATGAAGCTCGATGCTAGTTATATACGGAATAACACTTTAGTGTTGAAATTTTACAAAAGTATATATTTAAAGTAGCTATTATAATATTGCATAACTATCCACATTCAAAAGTTAAACTCGTTAGATAAATTTTATTCCCAACGATCAACAAAATTTAAGTTATAAATAAACATTTGTATGGAAGATTCCAAAGAAAGGAAATTTCCAAATATTATGAATATACTCTGTGCGCAGTATTCACTTTTATTCAATAGAAAAAATGTAAATTTGGCAACAGCCAATGTCTGGAGAACATTTACGGGACCTTGCTGAAAGAGGGTTGAAATGGCGACGACGTCAGGGCTAAAGACATATGGAGAAAATGCATGAAACACATCCCCCCCTCAACATCTATGAAAGTTTCACAGCTTCCTGGAACTTTCCATTTGCCTAATGTAACTGTGGGTAGTATGTCTTTTTATCCCTCCATACCGTTTACGCTTTTTATTATTACTATTTATATTCTCCGTTTCTCTTTATTTTCTTCTGCTTTTTATGCATCCCTTCTTATTTTTCTTATTTTTTTTCAATTTGGGTAATGTGGATGTAAAAGCAGGTCAAAACCTTGACGTCTTGCATGAATGACGACCCTATTTAAAATATTTTATGTTTGTTCAATTCCTGAAGAAAGTTTCACTTGAAAGCAAAATAGTCTTATAAACAAGAGTTTGAAAATAATCTGTAATTTTTAAAATATATTTAATAGTTTAGTTTAAAAAATTTAGCTAGGGTATGGTATTATATTATATAGAGAAACCATTTGTTCTATAGTTGAATTGATAATATAGAAAAGGCCATAATTCCAAAGATTTTATATTAGAGAAAACCTATTACATTTTAGGCCATAGTGGCAGAAATAAGGCTTTCAGAGATGAATGCTAACGTATATAAAAACCTCCTTATATTGAATTTTCATATTAAAAATGAAGTCTTTTTTGACAGTATTATTAAAAATTGGAAAAAAGTCAGTTTTGGTAAAAAGTGGAACTATGGTATTTTTAAAATGACCAATTACATTTAATTTACCTTTTTTTTAAAAATGATATAACCAAAAAAAGTCTCAGATTGAATTTAGGGTAGGTCCATATTTATTTTTTTGTTTCTTAAACATAAACCTGTTAGGAACCACAATAGTATAAACCTGTTAATAATTACTACATTAAAATTTTCAACATATCTACTGAGATGTACATCAATATTAGGATATTTATTTTTCAAATAATTTATTATATCATTTCTTAGACGAATAGAAAATTGATCAAATATTTTAAATAAAAAAGGTTCACCGAATAAAGTAAAACACATTTTTAAGTATAAGAACCTTTTCTGAATTCTTAATGTTAAATAAATTTGCCAGCCAAATAATTTCCAGTTACTTTAAAGGTCTGTAAATTTTGTTTGTTCTATTTCTCAGTATGGAAAGTTCATATTAATTATCCTGAAAACATATGCCTTTAAAAATATTTACAGCTTTTAACACAATATTACAAATACTTTGAAAATAATATGTTTTGTACACTACTAGAACTATAGGCCTATTACCCCAGCAATTTTCTTATTATGTGTATTTTTGTTGTAAATCATATTGCCTTTGACTTTTACAAAGAGAAATTTTAACTAACCCGAATTACCGTGCGGTAACTTCATATTCGTTATAAAATTGGGAGAAATAACTCAAAAATTAGCAATGAATCGAAATTCATAAGGATCTATCTAGAATGCGTAGAAAGTCATCTACGTATTTTTGGAGCTAAATAAAAATACATAGCACGTGATAAAATAAATAAAATAGTTTGGCAAATTTATTCAATACCAAATTTAGCAAGTATCTTCACCCAAGTTAATGTCAGTTCGTGATCATCAAAACTAACATTACTATTACTATTACTATATTTTGTAATTCATTGCATAGAGAAGAAATCGCCCAACGTATTAACTAGTGATGATAACAGTTTTGGAGATGATAAAATATGTATTTTAAGTATAAAGATATTCATTGTAGTGTAATTATTTATATTTTACGATTTGACACATCGAGTATTTGGATAAATCGAAGGAAATAAAGTAAAAAATTAAGACGAGACCTATTTGTAAACGTCGTTAGCAATTTAACATTAAGAACGAGCACTGTCAGGTTTCTGCAAGAAATATCGTGGGAAGACAGCCGATATAGTTGTTCATGTGAGAAACACTTACCGCTGAGATCGATGCCTTCCACCTTCAGGGTCTGTCCTTTCGCAGTGTTGATCGACATCGCATGGCAAACCTTTATATTAAATCATCTTTTTAAACTGGAAGGGCAGCTCTAATGGAATCATGGCTTCTTTGAACCACGACCCATTCTTCCTTTGTGAAACCTGTCGTGACAGGTGCCTCTATGATTATATTTTCCAGAATGTTTACCTGTAAGCATATCTCATTAAAATTTTAGGTGGGCTAAAATAACGCATCAAAGATCAAACTTTAGTTAAAGGGCGTGGATGGGTAATTTAACGGACTGAGAAAATTTAAAAATTAGACAAGGCAGTGCCTATGGTTAGGTAAGTGTGTAACCGAACGGTGCTTCAAACTGCTATCAAATACATTAACTAATTTTACATGTCTATTCATTTTTAAAGCTAAAATAGCTTGATCATGAAACCAGTGAAAGGGCTTGTATTGTAGAAGACGTATATCGGAATAACTAAAATGGATTAAGCTCAGGATATCATTGATTATTAGGCATATCTGAGAGTTAGTCAAGAACAACTTGCCTTCGTGATATGCAAATACTCTAATGCCGATTTTCAGCAACAAATTAACAAGTTTGTCCAGTTTTTGTCTAAGCACGTGCAAATATGCATCTTGGCTGACAGGGAACGTTTCACCACGTTTGGGCATATGAACGATTTTTTTCAGGCAGAAGTTGAACTATTCGGTTCTAGTGGCTCTCCGAATGCCTGGTAGATTTTGCTTCTGACATACCTCAGAGCTCTCTATAGATCTTCAATTGAGGGATTCTCCTACATTGTACTCTTATTACAAAATAAAAGATATAATTTTTGCAGTAATTGTGATGTGGAACTCTGCTTCGATATGTTCCAAACGCCAATTTGGTTACTAAGAAAGTACAAAGGTAATATAAATGTCGCATTTGTTGCTAATAAAGTAGCGGCTATAATGATGACGCCACTGCAAAGACAGCACACCCCTTAAACATAATATTATCCAAGAATAAATCAATTATAAAAGCATTTCTTTTATCTCAGGATCCAGCTTAAAATAACACTCTTTCTACTGGGTCATAAACATTCTATAATGCCGGTATGTCTAAGCTAAGTTTTTCAATGTGCAATGGAGGTTGGTTTTTATTTGAGAGGGACAAGCAAAGTAGTCTTTTAGGATTAAGAGTGTTACTTGTATATAATCATTTTTGTTCTAAACACTGTGTTTGTTGTACTATGCAGATTGGCTCGTGAGTCATGCCATGGGGCACCACACATATTTAGGGCAACAGCCTTTCATAAAACTCGGCTGCCTGTGAAAGGTAGGTTATGTTTTGGAACTTAACCGAGTAAACAAGGGGTGGTATTTCATTTGTGATTGATAAATGTGGTTTTATCATCCATTTTTCTTACATCTAGTCGTTTATAGCATTGACGATGACGGTTTTAATTAGGGAAAATAACAACATGAGTATTCTATCTTCGATATTATAGAACTTAATTTATTTATCTAAGCTCTAAGCTTACAAAATGTGAGTGATGATCTAACAATTTTCTGATAGTAACTTTCTCAACCAAGCTTCAATAAACCAATAATTTTCATAAACATATGAAATAATTAGTAAAATTATAGTTAAATATGTTGATATTTACAATTTATAAATAAACTGTTATACTTTTTATAGTATAATTTTTTACTATCAATGTGTGACTAATAATTTAAAATAGAGAAAAAAATCGTCCATGTTTGATAGTAGGAGCTCATAGCAAAATAAAACTAACTGAAGAGGAAATTGGCTGTGTCCTATAAAACGTGCTGAGAAATCACACAATCGACTGAGTATTCATGCTATCCCCACACCGACTTTCATCTCCCCTCGTGTGTATGTCAACCTTCCGACAATTCATCCCCTCCCTCTTCTTTAAAAGACGACTGACTTGAGGAGTTAAGGGGTAAAATAAGGGAATGGCTTGCCCTCAAGGGCTTGTGCACGCTAACTCCTTTGCAATCGCCGCCGTTGTTGTTGGAATTGCACAGGGGGATCCCAACCCTAACCAACAACAATCCCGTTACGTCGACAGCTTGTCTGCAGAGAGAACGACCACTCTCTTGAACTCAAGAGAAGCTGTTATGTTGATAAGAACGACGGGGAGATTCCACAAACACATATAGTCAATAATTTGTTTGCCATAAGTAAAAAAAATGATCTCACACTTCAAGAAAATATAACTTTAATTATTTTAACTATCCACCAATAGCATGTTCTTTATTGATGTTATTTTGAAATATGCTTGAATTTGTACATCTGAGAAATATAGTGGCTCTTTTAAAAGTTGTTAATTTAATATTGATATTTTACAAAGTTATATATTTTTTGAAAAGGGCTATATTGATTATAATCCAATGTCAAAAGCCATTATCATTAGAATTAATCCATCCTCCCTGATATATCATTTAATATCAAAGTTGAAAATAAATTTACTATTTACATGGGCACGAATGTTTCAAAAATCTAAGTAATTTCCATACATGTATTGTGTATTTACGAACAAAAATATCATATTCCACTCTATGAAGAGGAAATTGGCTGTGTCCTATAAAACGTGCTGAGAAATCACACAATCGACTGAGTATTCATGCTATCCCCACACCGACTTTCATCTCCCCTCGTGTGTATGTCAACCTTCCGACAATTCATCCCCTCCCTCTTCTTTAAAAGACGACTGACTTGAGGAGTTAAGGGGTAAAATAAGGGAATGGCTTGCCCTCAAGGGCTTGTGCACGCTAACTCCTTTGCAATCGCCGCCGTTGTTGTTGGAATTGCACAGGGGGATCCCAACCCTAACCAACAACAATCCCGTTACGTCGACAGCTTGTCTGCAGAGAGAACGACCACTCTCTTGAACTCAAGAGAAGCTGTTATGTTGATAAGAACGACGGGGAGATTCCACAAACACATATAGTCAATAATTTGTTTGCCATAAGTAAAAAAAATGATCTCACACTTCAAGAAAATATAACTTTAATTATTTTAACTATCCACCAATAGCATGTTCTTTATTGATGTTATTTTGAAATATGCTTGAATTTGTACATCTGAGAAATATAGTGGCTCTTTTAAAAGTTGTTAATTTAATATTGATATTTTACAAAGTTATATATTTTTTGAAAAGGGCTATATTGATTATAATCCAATGTCAAAAGCCATTATCATTAGAATTAATCCATCCTCCCTGATATATCATTTAATATCAAAGTTGAAAATAAATTTACTATTTACATGGGCACGAATGTTTCAAAAATCTAAGTAATTTCCATACATGTATTGTGTATTTACGAACAAAAATATCATATTCCACTCTCATCGAACTTTGTCATTGTTATTTTAATTTTCTTGGAGCTCAAATATAGATCGTGTGTACTAGGACTGTTCTCCACATTTATATCTCACTCTGGGTTTACCATATTCTCCCCTTAAAAATGTTTATGCATTTATTTAAAAGAAATGCATTCATAACCTACCTGCCTATATTAGTGTAGCCACACCGTTGATCATGTGGGCAAAGGTTTCGTAAGTATCTTGATTTGACTGTAATGCGGAGCTGGCCTTTGAATTCCGGCCTGGTTTTCATAGATTTTTTTTCTAAACCTTTCCCACTCTAGATTTCCATAAATATGAGTATATTTATAATAAAATCTAGCTTCATTATCTCAATCCTATTAGTTTGATTGCGTGTATAGACCGCATGTGTAATTAAAAAATATGGAGGAGTCTAACTATCCAGCAGAACTAATATTATAAATAGCAATAGTAAATATTTTTTCTGCAACAGATTTATTTAAGGTTCTTGGTAAAATCATATCATTTAAATTAAATTAGATATTGACGTAACTCAAAACAAATTAGTTTGATTTAAAAAATACCATGCTAAAATAATCGATTGGTTAGCGTGTTCAACATTGATTTCATTTTCAAGATGGGTTATGTCAAAACTAGAATAAAAAATGTAGATCTTAAATTGTAATATGAGTGTGACGTCTCTACTTCTGAGCTGTGTTCGTGTAAGGATAATTATTGGTGTCAGACAGAATAATTTATATTCCAGTTGAGGAAAATACCAATAAGGAGTGTCAGGACCATCCCACCATTTTGAAGTGTATTTTTACCAATTGGAACTCCATATATTCTATTTGAAACTCATCGTGTTTCGTAAATGTTTTAAAAATTATTTTTTAGTGTCAGCTACAAATGGTGCACTAAGGGCCGGTCTCATGACTACCGGATTAATTTTATTATTGGAAGGTTAAAGTTAGCGACCAGATAAATGTTATCAGCAACTTTAATATGTTTGGTGTATTATGAACTGAATTTATCTGCCATCTGTAGGATGAATATATGTTTATGCATAAAACGCAAGGTTGGTACTGTGTTTACTGGTGCGCGCATGCGTATGAACCCTGCTGCTACAGCTACAACCTAGTGAAAGGCAACATACTTATATTAGTGTAGCCACACCGTTGATCACGTGGGCAAAGGTTTCGTAAGTATTTTGATTTGACGGTAATGCGGAGTTGGCCTTTAATTTTCGGCCTGGATTACATAGATTTTTTTTCTAAACTCTTCCCACTCTAGCTTTCCATAAATCTGAGTGTATTTATAATAAAGTATAGCTTATTATCTCAATCCTATTAGTTTTATGGCGCGTATAGCCCGCATGTGTAATTAAAAAATATGTAAGAGTCTAATTATCCAACAGAACAAATAATATGAATAGCAATAATAAATATTTTTTCTGCAACAGATTTATTTAAGGTTCTTGGTAAAATCATATTATTTAAATTAAATTAGATATTGACGTAACGCTAAAAAAATTAATTTGATTTGAAAATACCATGCTAAAATATTAGATTTGTTAGCGTGTTCAGCATTGATTTCATTTGCATGATGGGTTATGTTAAAAATAGAATAAAAAATGTATATCTTAATTTGTAGTATGAGTGTGACATCTCTACTTATGAGCTGTGATCGTGAAAGGATAATTATTTGTGTCAGAATAATTATCATTCCAGCTGAGGTAAATACCACTAAGGAGTGTGTCAGGAACATCCTACCATTTTGAAGTGTATTTTTACCAATTGGAATTCCATATATTCTATTTGAAACTAATCGTGTTTTTTTAATGTTTTGACATTTTTTTTAGTGTCAGCTACAAATGGCGCACTAAGGGTCGCTCTCATGACTGCCGAATTAATTTTATTATTTGAATGTTAAATTTAGCGACCAGATAAATGTTATCGGCCACTTTAATATGTTACGTGTATTATGAACTGAATTTATCTGCCAGATAGCTATCTGTAGGATGAATATATGTTTATGCATAAAGCGCAAGGTTGGTACTGTGTTTACTGGTGCGCGCATGCGTATGAACCCTGCTGCTACAGCTACAACCTAAGGAGTGGCAACAATACTCAGCATTTGTTAAATAATGGCGGTTAAATAAGAGCTATGAAACAGATAGCGTCACGTGGGTGCAAAAGCTAGGTTTTTTGCAAGTACTAATTTTGGTCTCTGCCAAAATGTGGGCGATAGTTTGGTACAATGTTTACACAAAATGTCATTTATTGTACTGGCATTTAAATAATTTGATCTTATATAACTATAAATCGACAAATATCATGTCAAGTTTTATAAAAGTGTGAATTGAATATTGTAACTTCATATATAGTTAGAGCCTGGGCCTGTGATTACGTAAACACGTGAACCAATATTTTAACCTAAAAACAGTTTTTGATAAGTGAAACCACATGAAAAACAACGTGTCACTATGGCAGTGCCCATATTAATTTTCAGATAAAAAATATTGGGTACTTAAACCTCTTGATAAAATGCTATGGATAAATGAATTTTATCTGGTAGATAAATGTTATCTGACGCACTTTTAATCGACCCGATAAAAATATTGAACGGCCAGATTAATATTTATCCAGAAGTCATAAGACCGGCCCTGAGTGGCTCAATAATTTAGTTATAATGGAGAAACCTAACTACACATTATGACTATGTTTGAACCCTAAATATCTTAGTAATTCAATGACGAAGGAACAGTTTTTGAATCCCAAACCAGAAGAAATAATGTCAAGGTTAAGTGGGAAAACAGTATTTCCATTGTTAGATATATGAAAGAAGGTTTTTGGCACATTGAGTTAAATGAGCCTAGCTCATATTTGTGTACCTTTAATACACCATTTGGCAAGTATGGATTTAAAAGATCACCTTATGGGTTATGTTCGGCCCCTTGAAATTTTTCGAAAAAGAAACTTTGATATTTTTGGTGATATTGAAGGATGTGAAATATATTTAGATGATTTAATTATTGGTGGGTATAGGGAAAAAGAGCATGATCAGATATTAAATAAAGTATTATAAAAGGCTAAGGCAAATAATGTAATGTTTAATAAATTCAAGTTTCAGCTTAGAGTATAATCAGTAAAATTTATAGGACGAATTGTTTCTTATGAGAGAATTAAACCTGATCCTGATCATGTCAAAACCATTATAAAGATGGAAAAACCTAAAAGTAAAAAAGAGTTAATGAGGTTATTGGGGATGTAAAAGTACTTATCGCAATACATATCTAACCTATCTAAGATAAATGTGCCTTTTCGTCATCTTACTAAAATTTATATTGACTGGCAGTAGCTACCTGAACATGAACAAGCGCTTAGCTTGTTAAAAAGTTCGCTAACCAAAGCACCGGTGTTAGCTATATTTGATATTTCCAAACCGTTAACATTACAGTGCGACTCCTCTAAGGATGGCCTTGGAGTTTGTATTTTACAAAATGAACACACTGTATTGTATGGCTCTAGAAGTCTTACGGAAATTGAGCAAAGATATGCTGAGATAGAACAATAGCTTTTATCCATAACCTATGACCTTGAAAAGTTACACCAGCTAGCCTATGGCAGATTTGTAGATGTTGAAACCGACCACAAACTTTTAGTAATCAATGTAAATAAATACATTTCTAAAGTGTCTTCTAGGTTGAAAAAATTATTGATTAAATTAATTAAGTTTAAAATCAAAATTGCTTATGTACTTGGTAAACCAATGTTCATGGCATAGTCCTTATCTACAGCTTACTTAAACGACCCAGTTAAAGATGATCCCGAATTAACATGTGAAGTTCACTCACTAAGTAACTACTTACCAATGACTGAAGAAAAAAAAACTTAGTTTAAATAGAAATTGAAAAAGACACAGATGTAAGTTTGCTCAAATAATTTTTTGTAAATGGCTGGCCAAAACATTAAATAGTAATATCTTAATAATGTTAGCTTTACTTTAATTTACAAGACAAAATTACTGTAGAAGATGATTTGTTATTTTTAGATGATAAGCTGATTATATCAATTTCATTAATAAAGGCCATGTTAACCTTAATGCATGAAAGTCATTTAGGGATTTAAAATCGTAGAACGAAATCAAGAGCACGATAAGTGCTATTTTGGTCAGTTACGTGCTTAGAAAGCCAACAAAATTGTACTTAAGTGTAGAATATGTGAAAAATTTCGCAAAAGTAATGTCAAACAACCGATGATCAGCCATTCACCACCTTGAGGAAAAGGAAAGGATTTAGGAGGTCACTGAATCCACCTCCATAATTTCATAATACAAAGCCCAGTATAAATAAGTCAATCCATCTAACTTAAAATCCAACCTGAGACTATTCCTACAATACAGCAAACCAGTCCTCAATCAAGATCTCCTCCATTACTATGTCTGTACTTGCATCTCCTAAAATAACTTCCAGAGCTGGTAGGATAATAAGAAATCCTATGAGAGCTGATTTATAAAAATAAGAAAAGCGTTTTTCTATATATCAGTGTTATGTTTATGTTAACTTTGTTGGGGGGAATATATTGTATATTATAAAATTTTAAATATATAAATAACATACATGATTAAAGTAGTTGAGTTTTCTAACTAGCCACATGACGATTAACATGACTAGTCACATATCTAGAGTAGTTATTAAATATAGTGGTCTGTAATTAAACGAGTGCAGAGAAGCCGACGAGGCTTTTTGTATTCAATTATTTATTGTATACTTTATAATTAATTAAAGAAATAACTAAATACAAACCTAACACAAGAGTATTATTAACCTTTTCAATTAATTATCCCTTATTTAGATGTAAAACATGAACATACATATAAGAACATTTTATTCACCATGTTCAATGTTGAATATTTTATGTAAATTTCTATGGAGTGTATTATTAATATATATATATGCATAATATATTCTGTATCTCCTCATTAGTTCAAGCATTCATGCTATTTTTTGACATCACATCTACCACCTGGTCTGGCTCGGTTAGTTACCCTAAAATGTTAAGAGTAGGAGAAGTTAGGTTAAGAGGAAGATAATTGAATTCTCGTGTAGGGAGCGTGGAAAACAATTTACGAAAAAACATCCTAAGAACACCCAGAATATATCCCAACTACGATATCTCCATCATCGGCAGCTTAATACAGCACGAGAGTGACGCTTTAAACCGTGCGGTCACCGAAGTGGGTGATCACATAATCCAAACAAAATTTTCGTAAAATTGAAGATAGAGTAGGAAGTGGGGGGAGGGGGAGAGAGAAAAATAAGTAAAATAAATTATACATTATTGATATCAATATCGAAGTTTAAAAGTGACTTTAAAGATAAAATGAAACCTTCTTTATTCTTTGTTTTCTTGTTACCTTCTTGTTCTGTTGTTCATTACACATTTTAACCACTAGATTACTGGAAGTGAACTGATTTTGGTTATAACAACTGGTTAATAAAGAACAATGTTCGATGCCAGGTTGTTGAACATTTATTAGTTGGTGACTGAAGTACTTTGTTAAACATAACAAGTTTACAGATTTGGATTACAATTACGACTGATCCACAAAGAACTAAGAATGATACAAGTATTTGGTTTCACGTGCCAGCAAGCACTGTCCTGTTCGACTGACTCGAACTCGGTCAGTGACTGACCAAAAGTTAAAGTATGCAGAAAGTGAATGAGAGTAAAACTGTGGTCCCGACCGTGTGAAAGCCAGAGAGCAATACCACGTTACCTGCCCCCTGGCGCCACACACGGCGGGCTCAAAGTTCAAGAGTGCGGGTGATAGCAAAGTATAACTACAAAAGAAACAGTAATAAGAAATGCTTAATAATTACATGATAAGACTACATTACGTGTTATACATCATTTAATTGAATTTAATTAAATAGTTCCATATATAATTTAAAATGTGCGAAAAACTCTGTCACCCCGATTACCATTCTGTATTCACCTGGTAATCCAAATTTTAGCTATTCCGAACAAGGTCCACTAACAAGGTTCTAAAGTATTATCAATTCATATGAGAAAAAAAAAGGAAATGTTGGTTGAGTAAATATATTCGATGCATTATTTGAAAGACACTGTCCATTGATACCCTCCTTCCCCCCTGACACATGACACAAGTGATTTTTAAATGAAGGATACAGAGTAATAAAGAGGAAAATCCAAAACTTAACTCAAATTGAATATTAGCTTCCAACTGCCAGGCAACCTTGAGACCTTTCTAATGAATGTTAGAGTCTGTGATTAATTGAGAATCTCTGTCATATTTAAATTAATAAGAGTAAAATTATTTGCTAGGGTCTGTATGGGGTTTGAAATATAAAAGTTATTTCCATTTAATATTCGTGTGTAATCTGACTTTTCCCCCTGGTCCCTACGTACCCTCAGGGTATTCTTACCAAATTCTATCTCCCATTCTCTAGTATGTTCTCCGATGGAAGTTCTGATGCCGAACACTATCACACCATTCTCTCCCCACCATCTGGTCTTTGCGAGTGAACAATAGGAACAATTGCGTTACCCCATTCCATTCTTGTCTCACTGTCTGCCCTTATTTCCTAACCTTCGCCCCCACAGCCCCTCTCAATTCAACAACTCAAAAGGGAAATCAGCTCACCCCGTTCAATGCATTCTGTTTTCTCCTTGAGCCTAAGATTCAGTTTCTCACTAGATTCAAAGTTAGATACATTTATAAAAAACTTACAGTAACATTTTAATTACTTAATTTGAATAAAAGCGTATGTAAGAGTGGTGACATTTAGTTTATAGAGGTCCCTTATTTCCTACTAGCAGGGTGGCCATCAAAGATTAAAGTTTGAAAATAGAGAAAATCCTTGAATTTCTTCTGATTCAAAAATTCAAATATACCTTGTTAAATATATTATATAAGGATTAATAAGTTTGATATATTTCAACTTTACCAGCTTGTACTTAAATAATAATAATAATATATAATAATATTTAGCACCGCGTCTTACTACCCGTTCGGGTTATACTATTTAAGTACTAATTACGCTAATGGATTAGGAATTGAGAAGGCTGAATTAGAGGAAGTGAATCCGCATTTGCGTGGAAGAAGAGTGAAAAACCATTTAGGGAAAACCACCCCCAGTTCACCCGACCGAGATTCGAACCTCGATCTCCCCATCCTCAGCAATCGACACGACAAGCACGTTAGCCAACTACACCACCGAGGCGGGTTTGTACTTAAATAGATAATTTAGAATTCCTTGATTATTTAAATTAAATGCCGTATTTAAAAAATCATAAATAAAGACCATTCATCTCTAGACATAGCCACATCTTCCCTTTTCTCTGAACAATGAGAAACCTTCCCGTTACTATCCTAATATAATTTGACAGTTATATTTCTGATATTTCAATGTTTTTGATATTTTCTCCGTCTTTCACCCTCCTGATTTAATATATTTATTTTAGAGGAAGCACTTAAATACAATACTCCACATATAGCTCGTAAAAATGTTCAGATAACATTGTTATAATCATGATAAAATAAAAACCAACTAATATTAGAATCAGTACAAATAATTCCACAAACAGCGTTTTAATACACATAAGGACTATCAGAATATTTATATTAATGGGGTAGGTAAAATTAACATAAAATTTGGAGTTACACTCAAATCCATTAAGGATGGATGGATGGATAAATACTTTTTTTTTAAATCGTATGACTTTTCCGGCCTCATGTTTCTCTAGTAGTGATAACATCTTACGTAGCCTATATAGCGAGACTCATGATTTATGAAGTTATCCTTAAACAATTCACGAACATAATTCTCATTAGACTGAGAAACAGTTTAAATAATCTCACTCACCAAGTTTCTCAAAGTAAAATCGTTAATTTATTACATTATTTGCTTCCATGAACAGATATATTTTGTAATTATAAAACTAGATTCTTTTGAAGAGAGATGCAGTAAGCTTTAGCATCTTAATTTTATCACTTGTTTCAAAGTTCTCGATGATATACTAAAAGTGATAGTACTTAGTGGTGAATTTTGTACAAGCACATTTCAGTGGACAAAAGGTCTAATGCTGCACTCTCACATTAGATTGGATTTCTTATTACGGGGGGATTGGTGTTCGAATCCCTGAAGGATCTACTGAAAGTTGTTTTTCATAAATGTTTTTCAAATCTCTTTATTGACAAATGTAGGATATTACCTCTAAAAATAGTGCTTAACTGACTGTCCTTACCCCATTATAGGTATTATAATATATGGTTTTATCAGACGCGTTGATAAAAAAAAGATTGTATTGTAAAATAAAAAAGTTTATTTTGACAAATAACTATACTGGGAGTATAATAATGAATCCAACAATAAGGTTCTAAAGAAATACCCTTTTAAAATGATTATTAGGATCCATATAGATGAGCAATTAGTTTTTAATACACACATAGTGATATATTTATGTATGAAAAGTCGGGGTTCAATCCTTTTTTGAACAAAATGAGGGTTTTTTTCTTCTTCAAAGAAGCATTCTCACTTATTTTAGAATAATGGGTTACAGTTCATTCTAATTATTATGTTTATTGTTTAATTTTTAAAGCAATGACTAATAAAATTCTACTAAGCATTGTTATAATTTAATAAAACTCCCAGAAATTAACCATGATTCCTCATTTTTAAGTTTTTTATATTCCGCCTAGTTATTTCCACTTATAAACTAAAGAATAAATCAATTTAAAACACCCATGATAATGTAGTAGAATCAAAGGAAGTTAAAAACTAAACTGAAGTGTTTAAGGTAGGGTGTAAAAGGAATGTTAGTTCAGGTCAGTATGTTTAAAGTTTTTATTACTAAGAAATTTATTTTCCCAAAATTATTAAAGTATGAAATCAGTAGATAATATTTAGATTGATTTTATATGTATATTAATATTACTAGTTATTTAATATCTGTTATGAGCACAGTGGAACTTTTAACAAATCCTTTTTAGATGAAGAGATTTTTTTTTTATCAAATTTTACGATTCACAGGACAAACATTTAAGTGCTTTTGAGGTTAATTTATCAAGAAAATTAAAATAAATATATTACCCGAAGCAATTTTTTTTATTCCAACCAAATAAAATATTGTTGTTTGAAATTCAAGTTGCGATACTTTACAACCCAACTTAAAAATCACTATATACTTTGGACACATCACTTTCACTCACAATGATTTAAATAAGTTTCTATACTCGTAATATATTGAGTAATGGATCATTCCTTAAAAATTATTTTACCCTCTGTTTCTGAAAGTTATTATATGTATTGGCTGTTGATTAGAGGTACCCTAAAATTCGAGATTAGATCCAAATGCTCATCAAAGAAGATCTTACTTACATTTATGATATTAACATAAACAATTTATTCTATTTCCATTTTATTTTATCAAATGTTTATTTATTACAAGGATTTGGTTAGGTTAAGTAAAATTTGGTAAGTGAGAGCAATTGACAGCTACTTTCTTCTATCACCCACAGAGTGGGCACATGGACTAAATGTTAAGCTCACATAGTTTGTATTCTATATATTGAGAAATTACACCTGGACACGGGAATCTAGCCCAAGACCTTTGGCTTCGTACACCAACGCTATAACCTCTGAGCTATTCGCCGGTAGTCCTGTAACCATATTTGAGTGAAAAATCACCTTGAGTACGGGACAACTCATAAATAGCTCAGTAATTAGAGAATTGTCTTACCCAACAAGAGGTTCCGGGTTCGATTCACGTGTCCCAATGTCATTTTAAATATATAGAATATTATATATAAATCCGATTCTAAACCAAAAGGAACAAACATAATAGTTTAACTATTCAATCCATTATCATATAATTTGTTTAGCCGATGACGGGTAAATAGGTTGTACACAGGTATTTTAAAATGAAAATTGAATGGTGGAGAGTAAAATGGGGGTAGTCACACTAAACACATTTTTCAGGATAGCAACTCTTATATATCAAACTCCATAAGAACCATAGCAAATGCTTTTTTTTTAATTAATTTAAATATGAGAGAGCCCCTTTCATTTAAACCATAATATAAAGAGTTAGAAAGGTCTCAAGATTTTCTAATAGATGGAAGCACTAACTAAATTTGAGTTAAAATTGTACTTTCCACCTTTTACTCTATACCATTAAAATGGTGCCCTTCCCTCCTTCCATGATAATACTGATACATTATCAAATTCTTCCTCCACCTCTGACAAGACATCTTGTGAATGTGAGGAATGCCAGCCAGGTCTCCACCGTGGTTCGGATTCCACGTTAAACTGTAGGTCCTTCATTTCTTCTCACAATCACCCTACCATTACACATATAGCGTAAGTGCGTATAACCCAAACGGGTAGTAAGACGCGGTGCTAATAATAATTTAGGAAAAACAAACAAATAAATTTGTTGGGGTGAGATTGATAATATTTTACTATTTTATATACATTATTGTAAAATATTAAGTATACATATACATATATATCTGATATATGATCTAATATAGAATTAGACCGTGGACCGCCTGCAGGTCCTTCTCACGGAACACGCTCTGAGAACCGTTTAGCTAAACCTCGCACAGTCCCAGACATGAAAGGGTTTGTGAACAATGCGGGACGATACGGGACTCTCTCTGTGAAAACCGATTCTCGCCTCATCCCCTCAACATCTCATTAAATAGGAACCCTCCCTTTCTAATAAAACATGGCAAGCAAGTTCCAACCAAACTGGATGAACTCTGCTCCTTTTACCTTACAACTTCTGCACGCACCCTCATGGATTTATGATACGAGGAGGACTCATCTGCAGATCAATTTTAATAGAAAGGGGTATATCTAGCACAAACAATATCATATCTACGTTCACGTATTTATACATCAAGTCATATGATATTAAAATGTCACCTATGATAGATAATAACATTATATGTGAGGCAACACTAATAATATAGTAAAATGTTGTCAATGTTGACCACAAAAAAACTATATGTATATACTATAATAATGGATATCAGACACGCTCTTTACAATCAACTGTTTGGGTTTTTTCCATACCCCATTTTACTGCCTATTTGAGCCATCCTATTTTTTTTTAAGGATGATTAAGGTATAACTAAAAAATAATATACCTGCATTTTCGTGTAAGTGGAGTGGGAAATTATTTAGGAACCCTTCCGGGTTTAAAACCCTTATTCCACGTCCCTGTCAAATCAGTCAATATGGTATTTTTTTAATCTACGTGCCTATCTATTTGGGTTGGCGAACCATTTTATTTTAATTATCTTAAAACTCTTTTTCCGGTCAATTAACCAATATATTTGAATTGCTAACACCCATTTTTTTGACCTGGGTAAGTTTTTTTATTCAAGCCATATATTTTCCAATACCTGCTCGTTAGTCATGTTGTAGTTTATTATGCCTTATAATTTAACTTAAGACTAGGACAGGCGCAACATCTTCTCCCCGGCCGTTAATTCATTAATAAAAGTGTCATCTATGATAGATAATAACATTACATGTGAGGCAACACTAATAATATAGTAAAATGTTGTCAATGTTGACCATAAAAAAAACTACATGTATATACTATAATAATGGATATCAGACACGCTCTTTGCAAACAACTGTTTGGGTTTTTTCTATACCCCGTTTTACTACCTATTTGAGCTATCCTATATTTTAAGGATGAGGAAGGTATAATTCAAAAGAAAAATATACCTGCATTTGCGTGTAAGTGGAGTGGGAAATTATCTAGGAACCCTTCCGGGTTTAAAGCCCTGATTCCACGTCCCTGTCAAATCAGTCAATATGGTATTTTTTAATCTACGTGCCTATCAATTTAGGTTGGTGAACCAATTTATTTTAATTATCTTAACTCTCTTTTTCCGGTCAATGAACCAATATATTTGAATTACTAACACCTATTATTTTTATATCCATTACTGTCTCCAATTTTTGACCTGGGTAATTTTTTTATTCAAGCCATATATTTTCCAATACCTGCTCGTTAGTCATTTTGTAGTTTATTATGCCTTATAATCTAACTCACGACTAGGACAGGCGCAAAAACTTTTACCCGGCCGTTAATTCATCAATGTGAAGGGGTAAGTCCACATTTCACCAATAAAACTTTAACATCTACATAATTTCTTAATGTTCCCTAAGGGATTAGAATTTGATCATGCATAGTCACTTTGTGTAACTGATATTAATATTGAAAATAAAAACTATTATCTTAAATTATATCTATGTGATCAATATAAACGATTAGATGTTTTAGAGAATAAATTAATATTTCCTATTTACTTCTTTCTATGGAAGACCATTATACCTAGATCTCACGCAACGTTCAATAGAAACGAGGGGAGCTCAATAAGGCTGGAAGACAATTTTTTTTACGTGAACGTAAACACTAATAAAAGTTTATTTTTATGAACAGAAACGATTAAACTCTTAAAACATTCATGATTTGAAGTTAGTGTTAAATTATATTTTCATTCATGGTCAATTTTCCCTTAATTATCAAGCATTATGTAAGGCCTGATTTTCAGGTTAAACAAGCAATACATCTTGTTAATGATGAAAAAAGAAAGGTAACTATAATGTATAATAGTATGGATATTATATTTTATTCCAAAGCCTAAGATAATTATATATATATTTCATAAATTAAAATACTCTGGTATTGGGTGATGTATAAGGAAGATAATAATCTAATAATTCAAGAGTGCTAATTTAATTTGAAAATAATAGTATTAACTCTCACTTTAACTTTATAATTATTTTTTCATCAATTTAAGAACTCTTGTTTGAAGACTCCTCCAAAATTAATTTTTCATGACAGAGGAGCATTAGTGCCTAAGTTTGATAAAAAAACAAAAATCATAGATGATAAAAGAAAAGGAGCCATAGCCGTGGGCACAATGTCAGGGGTTTCTATCTCGGTCAGTGTAACAGATATAAAATATTTTTTTTTATCATAAGTTGTTTCTAGTTCTCACTTCACTCAAATGCAGGTACAAATCTTATTTTTGCCTTCCTCCCTCTTATTCTATCAGGACGTATACATATAGCCCAGACGGATAAAAAGACGCTTAGCACAGGAAAAAGGTTTATCTAGAAAGTAAACATTTTCACAAAATGTTATATAGGTACATACATACATCCAAAATACACATTCATAGAAAGTACCTTTTTTTCTCACTCTGACTGCTCGGAAAGCACACGTTAGATTGATTAGTAAGGGCAACAGGGGCTTAAGGTGGGAGGGGGGTTGAAGGGTTGGGAATGAGCAACATTAACTGGGGAGTCTGATTATCTATTTCTGAACCATTTTTCAACTTCACTAGTCGCTGATGGAGGGGACCTCTCTACTTTAATACATAAAGAAGTACTCGACGACTTCTTTTGGGTCTGGATCCACGTTCTACACGTCATTTCCCATTGACGGTGGATGGGGCTCACACGGACTTGTGTGTGTGTGTATATANTCTCAAAAGAATCGTGCACAGGTTCACAAAAGAAAGTGATGTTCCTAAATAAAATAAAGTAGACAACTTTTAAAATAATAATAATGATAAAAACAGAGGACTTGATATGATAATGTGAGGGCCATTAAATATATCGGGGGGAATAGTGTATTGGTGTACGGATTACTTTGTGTATAGGGGATATGGCTTTGATTTTTCTCCCTAAATGGCTCTCAATCTCGAGAGTGGGCTTAATGGCCCCGCTCAGCGACGTACGTACCCACTTGAAAGGGGAGAGTTTATATAGTTTAGCTATTCAAATAAAGTGAAATGTTTTCTACCTCACTAAAATTACACTGGGAATAGGAACAGAATTTTAAGGAGAACAATTTTAAGTAGCTTAGATAAAATATACTTAAGTTCATTAAGTGGATATATTAAGCGAGAGTTAAATGGGGTAAGGCTAGAATTTTTGAAATTTTCATAGCAAACAATAATTTGGTTCTGTCAAAAAGAAAATAACACTGCTTAAGAGGATAAGCTTATTATCTAATGAACAAAGTAATATCATTTCTTGATTATCTGTCATGGGCATACTAGTATTTAAATTATTATTATTAGCACCGCGTCTTACTACCCGTTCGGGTTGTACGCACTTACGCTAATGTGTATTGGTAGGGTGATTGTGAGATGAAATGGAGGACCTACAGTTTAACGTTGAATCCGAACCACGGTGGAGGCCTGGCATTCCCCACATTCACAAGATGTCTTGTCAGAGGTGAAGAAAGGGTTTGGTAATCAGATAAATCTGTGCCAGGACCGAGAATTGAACCATGGCCGCCAGCACAGAAGTCTTACACCTTACCCCTAGACCACCAGGTCACCCGACTAATGAGATTACTATAATATGCACTTAGTTGTGTTTTCTAGCACCACGTTCTATTAACCATAATTTTAGGTAGTAGGAAGTTTATATTGATAGGATGTGTACCCGTATTTGCGTGCAGTGAGAGTGGAAAACCATTTTGTAAAAAAAACACCCTTAATACACCCGTCCAAGACTTGAACCTATAGCTCTCTTTCATCTTCAGTATAGTCTACTGCAGGAGTAGCGCGTTAAACCACGCGGCCACTGAAGTGGATTGCAAAAAGTTAAACTTAATGTATTTACCTAAACAATCTCTCTTCACTACTAATATGCTCATCAATGGTTTTAAAAAACTGGTGATATTACTTCGTACAGTTGATAATAAACACATTCACTGAAGTATTGTTATAATAATTTTTTATCAAACAAACGTTTCATGATATATAAACTTCAAAAATACTTATCATTTTTGTAATTTACGGTCCAGAGATCTTGGTTATAGATATCAAGGACCCGGGTTTAGTCCCCAGTGCTTTCAGATCTCATGTTTATAACAGGATCTGAAGCGTGGTCGGCTCAGCTTAGTCAGGAAAAATGTGGCACTCCTTTAGTGAAGTCTAGAAAACTGAGATTAATGCCCATAGGACTCATTGTGGAGACCATATGACATCTTACATAAGCAGAAAATGCACTATTTTTGACAAAAACAGCAACCGCTAGGTCGGTATGACTCGATTCCCGGCTTACCATTGGGTTTAAAAGAAAATGTTTTATTTGGTTTGGAAAGCAAAATATATTCGGGAAAGATGTGAAACTACTTACCTAAACTCGCATTCCCTTCCATTACCAAATTAACCAAAGATAGCAATTCCATTTTTAAGTTGTGAATACGTTTCCTTAGCAAACTACAGCTCAAACTAATAATTCATTAGTTAAGTTTATCTCAAGTTTTCGTTTTGACACACAATAGTGAATACGTTTGCACCATAGCTAATTTACAGATTTAATCGCAAAATTTAATGGTGAGAACTTTTATTTTTTAACTAATATTATCAAAATCAGAGTAGGTAATAAGATTATCATATCTTTATTATCCTGCAAAAAAAGAAAAAGATTGATTAATACATTTGAATGGGCCAAGATTTATTCATAGCTAGGATTAAATTATTATTTTTGTTTCAAATTCCTATAAGACGTAAAAGATATTTATACAAAAAAAAGGAAAAAGGAAGGAAAAAACTTAAATATATTTATTTTTCTGTCTGTCTTCTTTTCCTCCAAGTGAGCCTACACAACCCCTACGTTTTTTTTGTTTAGTTTTTTTTTCTCTCCCTGTATGTGTATTCCGTTCTGTTTCGTTTCTTCTCTTGTTTCCGGTGTGTCGTGAAAATTGTGGGCAGAAGGGCAGATCGATACAGACAACTGGTTGGGTTGGGGGGTGGGTAAGGTTGGGTGGTAGGAGGAATAAGGGATTTCACAGGGAAATGCAGAGGGTGAGGGGGTTGTAAAGGGTAGACGGAAGTCGTGAGACTCATTTGCCATTCCAGGGAGGAGCTCGACCACAGACCGACCTATTCTTGTACTGTCCGTTTCATGGAAAAAATAAATAAAAACGGTAACGACTATAAAAATTTTAAGACCTTGTAGGGGTAGACTCAACTAAATAACTGTGATTTAATTTGAAGCATTAATCCTGTAAAAAGAAATTGTTTAGTGTATACTCTGCTTACCCTGAAATGTAGTAATCTTACCTTTTACATTATTATTATTATTATTATTATTATTATTATTATTATTATTATTATTAGCACTGCGTCTTACTACCCGTGCTGGTTATACGCACTTACGCTAATGTGTAGTGGTAGGGTGATTGTGAGATGAAATGGAGGACCTAGAGTTTAACTTGGAATCCGAACCACGGTGGAGGCCTGGCACTCCCCACATTCACAAGATGTCTTGTCAGAGGTGAAGGAAGGGATTTGGTAATCAGATAAATCTGCGCCGGGACTGAGGATTGAACCCCGGCCGCCAGCATAGAAGTCTGACACCTTACCCCTAGATTGCCAGGTCACCCATTTACCTTTTACAGTTTACGCTTTGGTGTAGCTACTACATTACTACAGATCTCTTCTATCGAGGTAACAGTTAATGGGTTAATGGAGTTAACATTATGTTTATAATAGGAGAAATAACTTTTTGAATGGTTAAAATTTAGTTCTTCAAACAATGTTTAAATATTCATACGTCAAGCCATGTGATGTCACTTTTGATAGAGAGTACTAAACCTATTATAATACCAATAATAAAGTAAAATTTTATCAATATTAATTGATAGAGAAAATGTTTAGATTTTGTGAAAATATTTTTTTTTTACAAATGCACCAATACTATACTATTAAGGTCATTAGAGGAGTGAAACTTGCTGTTTAATGTTGTTGTTTTTTGTGTAAGATAAAATAATTATATTACGGGGCTGAAATTTTGTATAACTAGACATTCAGACATTCATTTGAAGTGTTCACAATTAAATATTTGAACATTATTAATATTACTAACATTATTAAAATTATAAATATTTTATTTTGTATAATTCATATAAATGTCTAGTTATACTATAGCTTAGCCCCATACATTAATTTCCATACCTTAACAATGGGATGCAAAAAAGCGTACAATAGCAAGTTAGACCTCTTATAGTTCGATAAATGTAATTATTTGAAATAATTGAATCACTATTCAAAACTTATGATAAAAACAATTGCTAAAATTGTGCAGTAACATTTTTAAAGTGAATGGCCTCAATCCAATAAAGACTTTGTTAATTTAAATTATTTTCACCTCTGACAAGACATCTTGTGAATGAGGGGAATGCCAGGCCTCCACCGTGGTTCGGATACCACGTTAAACTGTAGGTCCTTCATTTCATCTCACAATCACCCTACCATTACACATTAGCGTAAGTNTAAACTGTAGGTCCTTCATTTCATCTCACAATCACCCTACCATTACACATTAGCGTAAGTGCGTATAACCCGAACGGGTATTTTATAAAATTTAAATTATTTTTCTTTTAGACAATTACTAAGCCATGAGTACAATTAATCTGTCATACCAATAGTATTATATAATTGGTGTAATTAATAATGTAATGTCACTACCCCCTTCCTTGTTAGCCTAATTTGTCAGGATAGCTTGCGGGGAAGGATAGGGATGGCGGCAGAATAGTTGTGTAGTTTCGTTATTTATAGACGGCGTTGGTTTTTAGGGTTTAACCCCCAGGTGGTATGGTGGGGTCAAACCTGACCCCAGCTGGTAGAAATTGCTGTGTAACTCGCTAGAGTGCAGCACCAGTTGGTTGACCTTCCAGGTAGTCTCAGTAGTGAGCATGCTCTTGGGGTAGAAACAACAGTTGTGTTATTGTTCATTACCATTGTCGTCATACAGTGTCCTTGGGGTCAATATTGTGTGTAATTTTTTTAAGTGTATTATTGTCGTTTTAATGATTAATGTTTTATTTTCCTTGTTTTATTATACTTAAGTGCTATATAAAGACTTATTTCGTTGTTGTATTTATTTTTATATTTTCTAAACGTGTGTTATTTTAGTTAAAGGATTATATTTGGTTGACTATTTTACTTTGATTAGATTCAGATTGCTTGATTTATTTTTTACAATACATTTTACTAATGGCCACGATTAACTTGAGAGACGATCCTGATGAAATTTTAGAAGAGAGATTCAACGATGACCCTGATTTTGTACTACCATATACGGACTCTGAATATTCCGATGCACCTTCGGAACGTAGCGATCATAATACAGATTCAGAGCTTTCAGAAGTAGAAAATGCAGAGGAGGATGGGGCTTAAGATGAAGATGCAATACCCGACCATTCTAGCCTCCAGAATTATTGGTATTCAAAATCAAGATTCAAGTGGTCTAAAGTTCCACCTGCGCAATCTCGTCCAAGACAACATAATTTAGTGACTCATTTACAAGATGTTGTAGGAGATGCCAGAACTAACAAACCAAATGAACCAGTGGACGCTAAGCTTCTACTAATTGATGAGAAAATGATCTATCAGGTTGTGGAGTACACTAATATAAAAATAATGTGCATGGTTGAAAATTATTGTGCTAATGCTGTGAACATTCAATTCACAAATAATGTAGACCAAATTGAGATAAAGACGCTATTAGGACATCTAATTATATCTGGAGTGTTTAAATCTATTTTTGAGGATGTTGAATTACTTGGGCCACAGATGGTACTGGAAGGGGGGTGGGCACCATTACATCACAAGTCCATTACATCGCATGTCCATTATATCGCATGTCCCTTACATCGCAAGTCCATTACATCGCATGTCCATTATATCGCATGTCCCTTACATTGCAAGTCCATTACATCGCATGTCCATTACATGGCGTTTTAGGAACAAATACATTGCAGGTCCATCACGTCGCATTTCCCCCACCTCTCTATACCCAGCTAACCTTACTCTGACGTACAACCAATAGGAATGAAAGGTTGTATATATACAATTACATCGCAAGTCCATTACATCGCATGTCCATTTCATGGCGTTTGAGGAACAAATACGGGTGTATACAATTACATCGCAAGTCCATTACATTGCATGTCCATTACATCGCGTTTTGGGAACAAATACATTGCAGGTACATCACATAGCATTTCCCCCACCTCTCTATAACCAGCCAACCCTACTCTGACGTACAACCAATAGGATTGAAGGGGCGTATATATACAAAT
>CABFOW010005927.1:0-26730 GCA_902141385.1 Timema californicum
AAGGTCTTTTTTCCTACCAATATCCTGCTATATAGTAGATTTATGGTAGGGAAAAAGGCCTTTCAGAAGTCAATTCCTACGGTGAATGGATTTTATGTGCATGCGAGTCCTCAGCTATTGAATCATTCTATACACTCACTCATGCTCAGCAATACAAACAAGGCCGTAGCAGCCAATAATTGTGTGTGGCGGGGGGGGGGTAGGTTGGGGGGTACATCCTCCCAATTTCCGGAGGCTAGAAAAAATTCTAAATGATAAACACCTCTAGAAGATCTCTGAAGTCCTTTTTATGGTAACTCAGCCCCCTAATTTGTACTTGTATCTTAATTTAGATATTGTTTTAACCATAAATAAAGCCATATATATTTTGTTTACAAAATTTCAGAAGTAGGGGGTTTGACCTTGTATACAAACACCTGTTGGTTTTCACTTCCTCTTCGCCAACGAATTTTGTTTAGTTAAACATGTCTTTGGATGAAAAATTAATCACTTGGTTTCAACTACACCCTGTGATTTATGGACATTGGTACAGTAGTCTCAAGACTTATTTGGTGCTGACTGACAGCTCATAGCGGACTTCTGACGGCTTTGAAAAATTAACAGACCAAATTATGTATCCCTACGTCGAATCATATGAGCTGCAAAAACATGTGTTTAGCAACTGTCACTTCTGACAGTCAAAATTTAGGTATATACATAAATGTTGGCTGTCAGAAGTCAACTATGAGCTGTCAGTCAGCACCAAAGAAGCCATGGGGCTACTGTAACAACCGTTATTGTGACTGTTTGTTTGAAGTAAAATGGGTGGCAGGAAATGGCGAAAGTTTTAAAAGGAAACTCGTAAGTAAAATGTCACACATTGTCCATCTTTTATCCATTATGAATTAATACTTTAAAAGTTAAATACTATTATGAATTATCTTAATTCAAATCTCTGCCAGTTAGTGGAAGTCGCAGGTGTTTCGAAACTTTAGTATCGTTAATTTATTGGAGGCTTTGTTTGGCTCTAGCCAACTGCTCTGCTTCATAGCACTTTTAATTATTTTATGTCTTTTTTTTTTTAAATGCATTCCTTTGAGAGTAGCAGGTGTTCAGCTTGTTCCAAAAGTGCATTTTCTATTTTCCTGAAACGGGTTTATCACAAAAGAGACCATAAATAAGTAGAAATAACAGACACCCTTCTCTTCCCTGCTGTTATCACGCATCTTTAATTCAAATGTGTACCCTCTTTGGCTGCTTCCTTCCGATGACAAAAAAATTCCGAACAAGTGTGCGGACAAAACTCTTTTCCCCGTTCGTTGGGTTCCTGATTCGATTAGGTGTGTGGATGTAAAATATGTATCCTGGTGTTTGCTTATTTGTGTCTTTAAGAAGAGTAAAACTTTCGAATGCAAACCATTTGGTGTTATAAATTTCTTCTTTGACCATTCCTGAAGTAATTTTGAGCGTCTATTCCCCACTTATTAATGAATCAATCCGGGATTGAATCTTCCTTTGTTTAATTTCTGAGCTTTCAATCTCCAACATATCGGTTAACTCTGCCCAAACATCCTCTTTCTTAATCTTCTTGTTATAGCATGATTCAGTAGAGTTCCATAAAACAGGCCGGTCTCGGTAGGCATTCATCAGTTTTAAAATTTTATCGTTTGACTATTCCATTACGAAAATAAACGAATAGTTGTATCGTCCCGGAAAAGATTTATCTGATTGCCAAACCCTTCCTTCACCTCTGACAAGACATCTTGTGAATGTGGGGAATACCAGGCCTCCACCGTGGTTCGGATCCCACGTTAAACTGTAGGTCCTCCATGTTATCTCACAATCACCCTACCATTACACATTAGCGTAAGTGCGTATAACCCGAACGGGTAGTAAGACGCGGTGATGATAATAATAATAATAATAATAATAATAATAATAGCTATATCAGTAAGTTGTACAAGTAAATTATTTAATAATAATAATAATATTTAAAAATAAACATTTCAACTGCACTGCACCACAATCATTTCAACCATACAATAATCACCATCCACACTAAACTTGCAAGAACAAGTATTTTCTTTGATGTACCGCCACCTCGTTGATATTTTTTTTTTTAACACATGAGAGCAAATGTTTGCTTGCTTGTTCGCTCTTTTGGTGACTATCCACCCACCTTAAAAAAGTTTGCAAAATTGTGTCGTAACGTTTTATTTTTACTTCCGTTAGTTTTATCGTCTGTATCTGTGTTTATTATATGAAACCCAACAGTGGCAGCTCGTAGCTAAAATTAGTGGGGGCGCTGCTCCAGAAATGTTTTAGCCTTTTTTTAAATTGTGTAAAAGGAAAAAAAAACATTAAAAAATTATTCTGGAACTTTATAAAATCTTAATAAAAAAACCTTTTTTACTTACTTTAACTTAAATTGTTAGAGTTCAAGCTTGATATATTCATTTAAAAATTAAATTCATTCTTCTTGTTTTAATTTGCGCAAAAAAGTTCAATAATTTTCTCCTTGATCTTTGGATGACAAATGAGAAAAATTTTCTCCATTGAAAGTACCGCATGCGCATTTAGTCTTTCTGTTAAATAAAAGAACCGAAAAAAAATGAATCAAATAGAATAGCTGGAAGCAGAATAATTATCTAATTCTACACTCTTCTACACTTTATCACATTCACGAATATGGTCCACGGTTTTTAAGCACAACACACGCTGAGTAAAAAAAAAAATCCTTCCACCATCACACCAGAACCGGCACTGCGAGAGCAACAGTGCTCTCTCTAACTAGCAGTCCCGCCTTCCTCCTCACCCTCCTCCTATGTGCGCATGCGCACAACAGAAAAAAACCACATCATTGGCACTGTGATGCGCACAGTTCCATACAAAGATTTTTGTATCTTTTTCATAAAATGGAGGATGGCTACTGAAGTAATGACATTAAGCTTAAGGAATATATATTGTACTACAAAAATAAATAAAGAATTAAAGAAAAAAGGAGACTCATTATATTAAATGTTATCTATAATATCAAGTGCAGTTCTTCAGTGCATATACACGAGCCACCACTGGAAACCAATGGTCGCTTTTTATGTCGACCCGTCTTCAAACCCAACTGGTAATACTAATTTATATAAGGTCGCTGCCAAGCCTCTGATGTAAACGACCTCTCATCGGAGTGACACTGTTCGCGGTTCGTGTCACACGAATGACGCCGACGCTCGATCATCGACCATCTTCTGTTTGACGGAGAAATCTCTTTTTTTTCTCTCTTCAGAGTACAAAGGTTTGGTTGCATAACCGTCTGAAGGACGCGAAGAATACGGTTAGCGTAAGTTTATATAATGGGGACGACCCCGCCTTGTGGATACACTCTGCTCGCGGTTCGCGGGGGCGCTACCATCTTTTACCGCCAGGGTCAGAGGTAGGATGGGGGAGGGGGAGTATGGGGGCGTGCTGGCTGGCTGGAATACCTGAATTTTGACCACCTTTGTGCGAGTCCACCTGTGGAATCCCCATGACGCATAATCGAGTAAAAAAAACACTGGTGAGGACAATCAGCGTTTGTAAAATGTACGATCTGGATAACACGGGCGCTGGAGCGTTTTGTGTTTAACGGATTGGTGGGAAGGGGTAGGGCGGGGGGGGCAAATTGACGTGATAATCAGGTTAAGTGAGGTTGAGATTTAAAAACGAACACATTAGGGTGCGTGCACATTGTTTGGTACAACTCTATTATATAAAGAATTGATTCTCTGTCTTTTATCATCATACTTGAAAAGATGAAGAATCGCGACATTCCTTATTTCCCTTGTCTTGCCCAGTTATGTGGATAAAGTTTGAAGTACAACGAAAATGACGCGTACATCGACCTACAGTAGTCCCATGACTGATGTGGTGCTGACTGACAGCTCACAGCTGACTTCTGACAGTCAACATTTAGGTATATACAGCTGCTAAACACATGTTTTTGCAGGTCATATGGTTCGGCGTAGGGATACACAATTTGGTCTGGTAACTTTTCAAAGCCGCCAGCTGTCAGTCAGCACCATAGAAGTTATAGGGCTACTGTATATTTATTAAATACACTTATGCTATATAATTTATTAGTTTGGAAAAATTACTATTGATGTAACGATGAGATTGCTTGAATGAACGTGCCTCAATTAGTGTCAAAAATCGAAATTGTGTTTGCTAAAAAGATATTCAACTTACAGATTAAAGTATCACTGAAAACACAATTTAAAGAAGTAAATCGATGCAAATATTTTCATAATCCTTGCGCCCCCTTCTAACTGTACTCAAGGCTAAGCCCCCTTCCACTATAAGAGAAAAACTGGACAATGTACCCATTCCTAAACCCTGCCCCCCTCTTACTGTGAGCGAAAAAGGGAGTCAATGTACCTATGCCTAAAAACTGCCCACACCCTTTGGTTCAGGTGCATATTATTATGATTTTTCTTGTACCATAATTTCACCACGTCAACAATCGTACGAGCCAATGTTGGGTTATTACTCCAAAAGGCTATGGTATGAAGTAACAATAATACAATAAAATAATAACCCGATTGATCAATGTTGTCGAGGATTTAAAATCTACATTTTAGATGACATTTTGGTTCGAAATTAATTTATTTGCGGTGCGGTTAAATGGAGTATAATTTCGCACCTTATCGCTGATACCGCCACTTGAGTATAAAGTGCAAAACATATTTTAGAAGAAATAAAATAATATCCTGCCATACAAAGAAAAATTTATTTTCAATTAGTATTTTAAAATTCTAGAGTGAAAACAAATTAATTTTTTTATTTATATGAGATATTTAACGTACGCTTTCTGAACCAACTGATTATATCAGCACAAAAGAATGTCTATGAGCGAGAGCGAGAGAACCTACCAATTTTGCCGGGAAAGGTATTTTCAATTACCTTTCGGGGTTCTTTTTACATGACACAATCGACAAGGGACAGACAGCTTTGCTTCCCCGCCGATGGGAGTTGTGTGCTTCGGATTTTTACCGCTCAAGGAAAACCCATCAACCCACAACCGGGTTAGAACTCACGGACATCTGGTCCTGAGGCAAACATTTTACCGCAAGACCAGATGTCCGTGAGTTCTAACCCGGTTGTGGGTTGATGGGTTTTCCTTGAGCGGTAAAAATCCGAAGCACACAACTCCCATCGGCGGGGAAGCAAAGCTGTCTGTCCCTNTGGTGCTGGCTGACAGCTCACAGCTGACTTCTGACAGTCAACATTTAGGTATATACCTAAATTTTGACCGTCAGAAGTGACAGCTGCTAAACACATGTTTTTTCAGATCATATAGTTCGGCGTAGAGATACATAATTTGGTCTGGTAACTTTTCAAAGCTGTCAGTCAGCACCAAAGAAGCCATGGGGCTACTGTACAAACTAGCCACAAGTCCGCTTCCTTTGATAGTTATTCTTAATCAATCTCTACATTTTGACACTAACATCATGTACGCGTGTGGTCAACTGTCAAGAGAAGGGAAAAGGATTGCGAGGGTGGGTTGGGAAGGGGGTGTTTTAACGATATGACGTATCCCGACGTGGGAGGAAGGGTTTTTAACTAGCGTGACGTCAGACAATCTAGTCATCTAGCTCGTACGAACCATAGTTTTTTAAAAAGCTTTCACGTGTCCTGATTCACATGACCACCACCCAATCCCCCGCCTGCCCTCAATTAGAATGGATATATACAGTCCGATTTCATAAAAAAGGGCTTTTTAGAAAATACATATATATTATTTTTTACGAACAAAATTAATATTTTTACTATTTTATTAGTGTTATTTTATAGGCATTGGTAATATCTATCAAAAGTGACAGCTTTAGACTACATGACTTGACGTATGAATACGTAAAAGTCTGACAATTAAACTGTACTTGCCGGGCGCTTTAAGCAAAGTTATATCAGTACACAGCTTACATTATGTTCTAACATAATCTTGGAGGCAAGGAAGTAATTCACTCAAGTGCGAGAGTTATTTGGCTTTCATCGTTAATAAATTCACTACACATCGCCTTGTTTATCAAAACTTTCATTTTCACCATCAAGCAAAGTCTGCCTTATCAATATCAATCGGCATATTATATTTCCTGTTTGTTTCTTGGTCACTACTTTTTAAGTTTGTGTTGTTTCGTGACACTAATGATCGCTTTTATCTCCACGTGTCTTCTTTGAAATAATATTAGTGGAAATATTTCAATTCGAATAGCATTACATAAAAAAGAAGAAGTTTAAAATGAACAGCTGATTCTGTATCCGGTCTGTTAACGCTTTTGTTGTACGTGTGAGAATTATATATAGCACCAGCATTTCCAAATTTAAAAATAATTCATTATTATTTGTTGTTACTTAATGTGGTTGTTCAGCACGATGTTTATAATTTAAAATAGATAAAACAAATTGTAAATGAGAACGTTAATAAATCAGAGTATAAACATTTTTAAAAAAAAGTCCCCCCATGATTAAATTATTCCCCAACTTTTTGGTAAGATTAACCGATTCAAAAAATAAAAACATGCGGAAGAAATCTTTGCGACAGGTCGGGTGTATTTAAAAAAAAAAATTTTTTAAGAGAAATTGATCTATTTTATATCTCAAAGTAAGCGGATTGCCACCACATAGATTGTTGTGCTTTGTTTAGCGACAGTATGCAGTGGTTGTAAACAGAATCAGCTGACTTATGCTTACTGGCAGACATAGTACCAAAATGTACTCACCGAAACAGAAGTTTGAGGAAACAGCCGAATCCTTTGCACGTAGCGACCTCGCCAGTATATGTAACTGTCATGGCTTTTCAATTGTTGTAAGGAAACGTTTATGACAAAGGGGATCACTGATTGGAAACTTAAGGTAGGGCGGCCTTGGTTATTCGTTTGCCGTTCGACGGTAGAGAACCGGCCAACTCAACATATATTAAACTAGATAGAGAAATAATCTTATAACTTAAAGATCAGTTATAGCAATGCACAAAAATTTCAAAATAGTTTTCATCCAAATTATTAGTTTCTTTGACGTGTCACAAGTGGACAAAAGTTAATCACTTTTCTTCAAGTATCAAATATTTGCTTTGCAGTTGGGTTGGTCAAATTGTTTAAGCGGTCTAACAATGAGATTAACATAATACTTAAGCACTTTATTACAGCCACGTTACAATTTTCACATTTCAGATATTTATTGAAAATGTTCTAAAGTTACCTAACTCGAGATTATTCCCATTATAAAACATTTAAATACGAAACAAAGTGTTTCAAATAACAATAAACAGCACTTGTGTCAATTAGTTGTAAAATAAAGCGATTTAGACATTCATTGTTAATTGAAGGCAAATTTAGATCGTTCCAGACTTAAAAAGCGTTAATAACACTAACAAAAAAAAACTATGTCACTCAACAAAAACATTGATTCAGGCACTAGTGTTTTAAAAATTGTTGCATTATATTAATGGTTACTAAACACAGCCATGTTAGTTCGTTTAAATCATGGCTCTATATTGTACCAACCATTTGGTACTATAGTAAATACACACAAGCAACAATGATCACATCTTTTCCCATAAACAAACCACCTGCAATGAAGGCATTGCTTCCGTCACAACGAAAATAACAAAGATACCATGTGGCCGCTTGCTATCTTCCAAGATAGTACGAGAGTCCGCCGGTAGATCAGCCTACACACTGCTGTCGCTCCGAGGCGGCTCGACTCGACTGTTTGGCGAGGGAAGTGGCGGCATCTGTCGACTTCTTTGTCTCTCACTGCTTGCGTTTCATTGGTTGGTTTCAGCTACCCCTCTACTCCTGCCTCAACAAACCATTCGCTGTGCTGTGGTTGAATGGAAGTATGAACTAAAACAAGCCGGCTAATAAGCGAGATAAAGACTGCTCGGCAAACGAAGCGGTAAATTGGATCGCATGCAAAATCGACTCTTAATCAATGGGAAAATTATCTTGAATACAACGATCAACTCTCGATAAAGTAGGGTCGCATATCAAAAAATGAAACAACAAAATATCGACATCGCTGCTTAAATTAGAATTGTTAAATGAAGTTAAAAGATTATTTATATAATATTCGTTTGTTTATATTTAATCTTGAAAAAGACAGAAAATAATGTCAAAACATTGAATTATTAAAAAAAAAAAAATTATTCATAAATTTTATGTCCATACAGGCCGAAATATTTTTTACTGCGCGTGCCATTAGCTAATACAAGGACGTAGCCGGGTGGGGGGGGGGGGAATTGGGGGTTAAAAACCCCCGCGAAATTTTATGAATAAAATATATATGGCTTTATTTATGGTTCAAACAATATCAAAATTAAGATACAAATACAAATTAGGGGGCTGTTGTTACCATAAAACGCATTTCAGAGAGCTTCTAGAGGTGTTAAATATTTAGAAATTTTCCTAACCTTCGGCATTTTGGGAGTTATGTTACCATGAATAAAAACCACTTCAGATAGCTTCTAGAACTGTTTAACATTTCGAATTTTTCTAGCTTCCAACAATTGGGGGGGTGTGCCCACCAAGTTCCCCTGAAATTATTGACCGGCTACGGCCTTAAGCTAATAAGTAATATTTTGTCAAAAATAAATAAAAATATAGATTGTAAGTTATAGCTATTTTCTTAAAGACCTTCCATCACTAATCGATCTCACTCTCCTAAATGTATTATTATTATTATTATTATTATTATTATTATTATTATTATTATTATTATTAGCACCGCGTCTTACTACCCGTTCGGGTTATACGCACATACGCTAATGTGTAATGGTAAGGTGATTGTGAGATGAAATGGTGGACCTACAGTTTAACGTGGAATCCGAACCACGGTGGAGACCTGGCATTCCCCACATTCACAAGATGTATTGTCAGAGGTGAAGGAAAGGTTTGGTAATCAGATAAATCTGTGCCGGGACCGAGGATTGAACCCCGGCCGCCAGCATAGAAGTCTGACACTTTACCCCTAGACCACCAGGTCACCTATTCCTAAATGTAACACGTTAGTGAACGAACCACGCCTACATAAGGGTGTTTTTATGTATACGAGCCGATTTTAGCTGTTTTTATAAACAAATTCCGAATAAATAAATAACTAACTCCAATCTATAGAACCAAAAGAGATTTTTATCATTCCAACTGTTTGTGGAGCCCTGGGGCAGTTAGTCCCTTGTTACCCTCAATCCTGTTATATTTTGTTCGGAAATAAGCCAAACACAACTTGACCCTGTTTTAAAATGTTATCTTTACATCATTATCATCATCATCATTAATATTACTCTATACAGAATAGGAAAAGTGCAATTATAGTGCAAAAGTTGTATTTATTGTTATTAGATAAATACAAAAACTTTAAAATAAAAAAAAGACATAATCAACATTTTTTATACATAAAAACATTCAAAAATAAAATATGGTATGGTGCATGTTTACTAAATCTAGTAAGATTTGTGAAACGAAATAATATACTCTCTTCAACCATCCAATAAATCAAACCACATAACATTTTTTTAAATTTGTTTTTACACTCTGACAATAGTTTATAGATCACCTATACAGGGATCCTACCATATGAGCGCGCAACTAAAAATCCCTCTCATCCCCCAATTTGTTTTTGTTTTTTTACCTCTGTCGCCTAGGCAAGTGTAACCCCCTAATTTGCGGGACCCTGTGCGGTCGCCCCGGCCCTAAGGACGGCCCCGAATGCGATAAAGTAAAAACATGATTTTCTGTTAAAATTCCCTGGTCACTCTTTCGATACCGATACGTAGTGAGGTCGATACTTTTCCCTCTGTCCAACCCGCCTCGGTAGCGTAGTCGGCTAACGCGCTTGTCGTGTTGAGCTCGACTGCTGAGGACGGGGAGATCGAGGTTCGAATCTCGGTCGGGTAAACTGGAGTGGTTTTTCCTAAACGGTCTTCCACTCTCCCTCCACGCAAATGTGGATACACTTCCTCTAATTCAACCTTCCTAATTCCTAATCCATTAGCGTAATTAGTACTTAAAGCGTATAACCCGAACGGGTAGTAAAGACGCGGTGTTAAATATTATTATTATTATTATTATTATTATTATATTTCTGTCCCACATCTCTGGGAGCGCCTCCGAGCGACAAAGAGAAACCCTGTTAATTGGTAAATAATGTAGATATAGGAGAATTCTTGTGTCCGTCAGCAGCTATTCAAGGTCCAAGTGGTCCTCAAAATGACCCCCCAGCCTCTTCTCTAAAGTTGTTAAAACCCAGTGGTGGATTTAGGGTAGGAGACCCCTGTCATTTTTTTTTTAAATATACAAAAATCGTTTACATTCCTTCTAGCTAAAAGAAAAAAAATAATTGCTAACATATGAAGTGATACTGGGTGCAGAATAAACACGTTAATCCGGTTTTTCCACCCACTATAGAGGTACTTTTTGTGCCTTCTTGTACCTTCTATAGAGGTACTTCTTATGCCCTCTTGTACCTTCTATAGAGTTACTATTTATTGACATTTTGACTTTTGGTTTGGTCAAAATTGTTTCAATTGTTTAAACTGGTTTTGGACTAACTTTTCGTGTGTACCATTTGCGTTATTTTATATGCGAATTTAAATATATAGTTTTTTATTAAACTCACAATTTTTTTAATAATATATATTTGTGTGTGTGTTATTTGCATTATGAATTATATTCGGCGTTAAATTTAGTTGAAAAAGTGATTGGTGCCCGCCGCATTACCGTTAGTTTTGAATGTGCTCTAAGGTACAAAAAGGTTGGGGACCTCAGATGTAAAACAATATAATTATTTGTATTATGGTTCCCCTTCTGTCATTCCCCCCCCTTCCCCCCTGAATTCCACCCTTCCCCCCTGAATTCCCGCTTGTCCTAAAGCAGTTATCTTTAATTCGTACTCTTAAACATTTTACTATGTTATTATTACTGTTATTTAATAGATATTGACATTATTTAAAAAAAATAACAGCTGAAGACAAGGAAGGCTGTGTTTATACCTGTGGAGCCCCCGGGGCTGTAAAAGTGTTGAAGCCCCCCAACACTAAACAAATATTTATCTTTCTATTAAAATCTCAATGATAAAATATATATTATTTAAATATGGAAATATTATCATCACAATAAATTTGATTTAAACGTCCATAATTATGTCAATGTTTTCGCAGGTTTTTGTTTTATGGAAAGACATTCTTTGGTCAAAATATCTTATTTATTTATCCAGTAGAAACATAAAGTTTAATTTTCTTTTCATAGTGATAGCAAAAATTGTTGAATATCTGTCATGAGCATAACAGCATTAGAAGAGAAATTTTTTAAATTAAGATAAAAAGTTGTCATTAAATTCCAGGGCACCCTCGACAGATATTAAACAACTGTTGATATCACCATGGGAAGAAAATTATACTCTATGTTTCTACTGATTAATATTTGATTTATTTTGACGAAAAAAAAATATTTGGCTAAAAAAACTGCAAAAACCCTGGCCTTTATTTTTATCATGTTTCCTGCAATGGTGTTGCATATGTTTTGAAAATAACTGTCTGAAATATTTGTTTGCTATACGTGCCATTAGTAATTAAGTAAGTAATTTAGTTAAAAATTGGACATTTCCATGACTGCAATGGCTGCAATATATAGAGAAAGAAAAGAGTTTATTATTTATTTATTTTTATCCTATGGCATATTCGAAAGTAATCTGGTTCGGTTAGCCCTGTGTGTAGACTTCTAGCCGCTCTGGTGGCAAAGAACGGTACCAGGGTATATTATTATTATTAGCACCGCGTCTTACTACCCGTTCGGGTTATACGCACTTACGCTAATGTGTAATGGTAGGGTTATTAGTGAGACGAAATGGAGGACCTACATTTTAACGTGGGATCCGAACCACGGTGGAGGCCTGACATTCCCCACATTAACAAGATGTCTTGTCAAAGGTGAAGGAAGGGTTTGGTAATCAGATAAATCTGTGCCGGGACCGAGGATTGAACCCCAGCCGTCAGCACGGAAGTCTGACACCTTACCCCTAGACCGCCAAGTCACCCCAGGATATATAACATGTGAAGTTGTCCACACGTCGTACAGATGATATGATGATAGTGATTATGAAGGTGTGAGGCCTGTGGTGATATTAAACCTAACTTAAGCCTAATCAAACAGACCCCTTTCGGGAAATATACCACCGGGAATCGAACCCTGGACCTCTAGATCAGTATTTAGAGGCGCTGATTACTAGACCAAGAGTCTGGTCCATCTTATTGTTTCAACAAAATTTGTGCCTGACTGCGGACTGGGCATATAAATATATGTTTGAGTAATTTTTTTTAACTGTCAAAAAAATTCTTCCAATCTAAATTAGACTATAGCTATAGTAAGACCACGTAGGAAGGACCTTTAAGAAAATACAAGCTTAGTTTTCAGACAACATTGTTAACATTCTACTATAGTTGTTAGTTTTATTAAAGTCGTTGATAATATTTATTAAAAGTGACATTTTTATTCATACCAACGGTGACCTGGCGGTCTAGAGGCAAGGTGTCAGACTTCCGTGCTGGCGGCCGGGGTTCAATCCTCGGTCCCGGCACAGATTTATCAGATTACCAAACCCTTCCTTCACCTCTGGCAAGACATCTTGTGAATGTGGGGAGTGCCAGGCCTCCACCGTGGTTCGGATCCCACGTTAAACTGTAGGTCCTCTATTTCATCTCACAATCACCCTACCATTTACACATTAGCGTAAGTGCGTATAACCCGAGCGGGTAGTAAGACACGGTGCTAATAATAATAATGTATTTACCCTTACTTTCTGTCCTGAGGCCTGGACCGTAACTCAGGGCCAATGTTACATTGTTTCTCTACCTCCAATAATTTGCTAGTTTATACAATTTACAATCATATTATTTAATTTAGTGTTGATTATAGCTCCTAATCTAATTTTATCCTACTGGGTGGTCCGCCCCGGGTATTTTACGACCCCGGTACCCTGCCCCACCGGGTGTCCCACCACTTCCGGGTCTAATAATCCGCGGATCGGTGAGAGCCCCAACGGGGGGCGAGCATCCCCCTATCCACCACCTGGGGAGGCGCCCTACCGGAAATTTCGTTCCACCTACCTCCAGCTATGACCACTAACTTGGACCTAAACTAAACATGATACAACATAAGAAATATATAAACTAAAACTAACTTAACCTAATATAAATTCTTGCAACTCGGTGGCCCGCAGAACATCTTAATATTCTTCCTTGTCTCTTCATCTACTGATAAAAGTCAATGAAGAGACCTTGACGGACCGGAAGTCTCACCGTGACAGCATAATATCACATGACCTGACGTATGAATACAGAATAGGCTACGTAAGAGTAGAATCATTAACATTTTATAACCTGCTTCGGTGGCCGCACACGTACGTCCTTTTCATACAATCGTGGGTGCATTTCAGCTTATTTATACCTTCCTCCCCCCATAGGTGCAAGTTTGCGGATAGGCCGGTACCGGAATGGTACGGTTCACCGCACAAGTCTTTATCTAAATGATAATACTTACAAACTCGTGAGATAAGTAAAACGAAATAATATACATTGTTATAGAAACATAATGAGGAGAAAAAGAACATCGAATTTCATTGTTGGATAAAAACATTATTTGCTCTGTTTGTTTTCAACTCCCCACTTCCCGATGATTTTTTTTTAAATATTTGCCTATAACTCTGATTGGATTGAGAAGTAGGGGAGGGTCAAGGGGAGGCTTGGGGGAAGTCTCCCCAACCACCGGAGGCATTTTTTTTACCATTATATACACCTAGAAGCTTTTTTGGAAGGTTTTCTAATTGATATTTTGTTAACTTGATCAATTATATTTTTACTATTATATACGCTAAAATCTAACAAAATAATAAATAGATAGGCCTAAATTAAAGTTGGCTTAACCGTCACATAGGCCCACTGACACAAAAATAACCGATTATTTATAATATGTAAATAAATGTGGATAGAAAAGAGAAAAATTATTGTTGAGTGCTGTAAGCAATAAGCTTACGAAGAAACGCTGGCACTGAAAGAGGGGTTAGGGGTTAAACCTACTGACCAAAGAGCGATATTTTCAGAGCGTGAAGATATCCCACTTTCGTTCCATGAAAGATAGTCCACTCCTATGAAATAAATACATTTGTTGAGTGGTATAGATAATATTTGTGATCATTTGATATTTTCTTTGCTCACAATGTTTAGCTGGTCATAAACCCCCTCACTTCCACCACTACATTTGATTTTCTCTTCGGGTCTGCGTAGATCTCGGGGTATCCCCTAACTGTAGTAGGGGACTCGAGCCCACTCAAGCCCCCCGTGGTTACGCCACTGCCTCAAAGCTATTTTTATAGGAAAATGAAATGCGCGATTTTGTTGAAATGTTAAACAGAACCGATTTTTAAAATATCTAAGAAATTTGCTTTTCACGCGTAGGTAAAACTACCCTTAATTTTAGGGTTGGATGGATTAAAAAACACCTTTAGAGAACCCTATTAAAACTCAGGCAGTATACCAAGTTTTAGACTGATCGGTAAAATGGTTTCAGCTCTGGTCCTAGTAATAGACTGAAATATGGCATATATTTAGAATTTTTTGACGTTCACAATACTTTCTTTCTCCATGGGATCGCGAGAAAGTAAATATAATAATGAATTTAGTTCTTGTTAAACCCAGCAAAACTGTCGCCAGACTCACAATAAGGCAATTTCCCTCTTAACTTGTTTATTCTGTATTAGTTTCATCTAAACATAGAAATGAGTAACAAATAACTTTTCTAACAATGATCTGCTAATTGACTTCCTCGGAACCAAAGGTGTGTACAAATAGTCGTCACCTCTGGCAATGAAATACGTTACGTTTAAGATCTAAGATAGTCGATGAATATGTCCTGTGTTGGACGAACAATTATCCTATAATTAATATTGGAAGCTGAACAAGTAGTAAGACGTGGTGCTAAAAACAAAAGAAAAGAGAACTGGGAAGACCAGTTCTATTAATTCTCTACATGATGTTTCAGTCTTCTATTCTATATCTTTGGATTGTGCTCCTTTTATCTAGGTTCTCTATGCCTCGAAATTGCAGTGTTTGGTTAATGATTTGAATTATTATGTATTATATTGTTTGTTTTTGTTCTTCTTTGTAATGTGCTGTTGAAGAAGGTTAAAAACGTAATGGTGTGTGTTTTTCTTTTTTTTGTATAACTATTTCTCGCACAATATTAAATACTTTGATTTATTTTATTTAACTATTAAAAATTTTCCTCAGAATTTTTTTTAAATCTCTGATTTTCATTTATTTAGCTAAAACAAGTACACATAGAGGTGACCCTGTCTATTAAAACAATACATATTTATAGAAATGCAATTTTAAATAAAGATACAAGCTTGCAATGAAAGTGTTTATTTCTTATGTTCAATAACCCTTAATAAAAACCTTATATAATTATTATTTTTATTATCATTTGTATATATAAAAAAGGGATAGCACTATATTATTTAAAATATTCTGTTTGAATATTTAAGTAAAAACACACAATATTGCTTACAATATATCATGATAGAAATTCTTATAAAACTGTTTAGTGGTTTTGATTGATATTTTTATACTCTTTATCTTTGGGTGACAAACTAGTTATTGTTGCGTTTTGCGTTTGCTAGATAGCACTGCAAGTCAACTGTTACTCCAGTGTATTAGTACTCACAAGGGCTGCCAGAAAGCGCTTCAACTAGAACGTGCCATGATACATAGCCACTAGTATATTTATTTTGTAAACACGACCCATTTATATTTTGTTCTATTATCATTTTACTTTTTAATAGTGCTTTTAGTGTGTTTGTTCAAGCTATCAAAATTACAATAATTGATATATGTATACAGAATGAAGATAATTAAAAAATAATAATAGTGTCACCATAATTTGGACCGAGTTTGTATTTTGAGATCCACCCCTCTTAATATGGGTTTAACACACTAGCGCTGACAAAGTATTAGTTACATATTGAAGTACTTGATATAATGGTCTATGGGGACATTTTAATCGTGCTTAAATGACGTTTCATTTTGCAACTCTTGTTTTTGTATCTCTATGTAACTGAACCATGGCTATTTCTTATTTCATTTAATATTCCTTCAATATCAATTAAATATTTACTTGCAGGCCTATCTGATTTTTAAGGCAAATTAATTCAACGGGTACCTAAGAAATTATATTTCCCTTCAGTTCATGTTTGAAGGTATTATTTATGGTTGAAAGCTGAGATAATTCACCCAGTATACAATTTAATTCACTATCAGCAAACAAACATTTAAGAAACTTGTTAGCTCTCAGGCCTAGATAAGGAGAAAATTATGTTTTGAACTTGTTTACAAACTTAAAGACGAATAAATTGTTTGTTTACAACATTAAAGACGAATAAAATGTATTTCCCATTCGTTTTGTTTACAAACGTAAACCGGTAGATGTTTATTTTGTAACATTAATCACTGTTATTTTGAATCTTTTGTCTCAAGGTTTTTTCATACGTTAACCATTTCAAATTTATTAAAGAAAATATATTTTTAGGTGCTTTTAATTTTCTACTTTATAATTAATTAAACTCCTTCCACTTTCTTGGGAAGCGATGACCTTTATCACCTCGTTTATTTGCTTTGTCGATACTCTTACTTTCTCAAACGTAGATTTTCGGTATTCTTGATCATATTGTCACTAACCTGTTTCGGGGCCGGATCGATAAGAGTGTTTTGGGTTTCGGATCACCCACAACCTTTGAAAATATTATTACTTTTGTAATTTTGCATTTCTTCTAAATGTTTAGGCTAGTAATTATATTGGTATCTTGAGCTAGCTCCATTCAGTCCCCCTCATTACACCCTATCCCTATCTTGAGTTAGTTATATCCAATCCACTGTCACGCGGAGAGGCCAAACATACCTCAATTAGTTTGAAAAGTTATTTGAGTATTCCAATCTTAACTAAAATTTCATATCATTTATTTATTTTAACTGAATCATAAGCCTTTTAAAATCCATATATAATTGATGTAAAATACTTTTAATTAATTTAATAGAAAATCACAACTTAAAAGTAAGCCGTTACACTTCCCCATTAGCCAAACTAAATTTTAGGGTACGACCCTGTCTTGTTTTAAATTTCAGTGGTATCCACATATCTCGTTAATCTTTTATTTTTTGTACAGAGTGCAATCATTCACAAACAACCTTATGTTCAGTAACAAACCAATTTCTAAATCTTGAACCATGATGACAAACCTCAATGACCACAATACACTTCTTTTTGGCGTTCCTTCAGTAGCGGCGGAACCTTATTTTAGTAGGAATTTCAAAAACTAAAGGATTTTGAGGGTCTTGTTTGAACAAGCTAAAGGAGGGTCCCCACCTGCCATTCTTAACCTATAAAAACTATTTGAAGTGGTCCTTGTCTGAATTTTTTTTAATAAAAAAAAGAACATATTTTTTCACAGTATATTTAGAGAATTTTTTAAAACTTCAGATTCCCTTGAAATCTATTTAGATTGGCCCTTGCCTGGACATTTTAAAAATTAGACACTTCAAAAATGTATTTAAAGGGTTCCTCCTCTGATTTTTTTTTATTTTTTATTTATTTTAATGTTCCTTGAAGATATTCAGGGCTGTCATCACCAATATATATTTTTGAATATTGTATGACTATATAGTATAAGCTACCAAGAGTGCTCTTAACCTGGATTTATTTTTAAAATTAAATCCCTTTTGAAACTATTTTGAGTAAACCTCCCTGGCAATTTTTTTTGGAAAATTTGATCTACCTTAAAGAAGATATTTAGAGTTCAGTTTGAAGTAAGGCCACCTTTCAGCTTAATATTAGAGAACATCAGAGGGAAGTGAAATAAATCTAGAGGGGTGGGGATACTCAAAGAGGAGGCTGGGACATTTTCTCAAGCCCTCCTATTCAAGATTTTGACTTATGTTTCTCATAACATTTTCCTTCCTCTTGATCATTGTGTTTTGTTTTATTTGAATTTCATAACATTGTGCATTTCTTTAAGTGTCAATATATAATAAATATTATATTAAATATTTCAGTTGTCAGGTTGGACGCTATAAGACACTAAAATATTTGGGAATTTTGTTTATACAGCTCTTTTGCTTTATACAATATTTTTTTTACATTAAATGAGATTTATGAGAATCAATATTGGTGTGACAAGAATTAACAGGATGAGAAATGAGAGAGTAAGAGGATAGTAAAAAAAGAGCCAGTTTAGGACAGGAGAGAGATGGAACGAATAAAGTGGTGTGATGGCCATGTGAGAAGAATGCAGAGGGAAAGGAGGTCCAGGAGGATGTTGGATATTGGGGTGAGGGGACGAGAGGAAGACCGAGGAGGAGTGTGGAGGAGAGGACTGGGCCAAGGTGGAGGAAGAGAGAGGCGGTGGAGAGGCTTATGTTCCAAACAGTTCCAGCCATTGGCTGGAAGATGTTCATAATGATGATGATGATATGAAAACCAAAGACGTTCTAATAATAATTTAAACTAAAATAAATTTATTTGAAAATGTAAATAAAAATATACATATAAATCATCACAATAATAATTAAAACAACTAGATATATACTTAACGTTTAGATATAATTTAAAATAGTTAATCATATGTACAACAATTTCATGGGCTTGTTACTCAAAATATATTTAAATTATTTTTGAGCTTTGAAAATATCAAAATAAAAAATACATATTTATATAAAATTTTGGGTTGAATATAGCTAAATAGAATAATATAACATTGATTCATATAATATAACAATATATTTTTAATATGCATACACAATAACATTACACCGCCATCATAAGATAAGCTACGTCACTTAAACACTAATGTTAAAAGTATTCAACAATAAAACATGAGAGTCCACTTATAGAGCCAGACGTGTAGTTTTCTTGATTCATAGATTGATAGATATCCAATTCAACTGTTCACTACACTATCTGCAGCGTGCGTTGTACCTGTTATTTAAGGCCTATTGTTTAATATAATATTTAATTTTCTTAAGTACAACCACACCAAAGATGTTTGAAAAAAAAAATCGTCAACCGACTTGCTACATCAAACACGTAATAATCACGGCATAATGAGGAGTACAGAAAACCGTAAACCTTTTCCGAAAAATGAGTATTGGTTTAGTTTGAATTAATTATTTATATGGTCAAATGTTTCTCCGATATAAAAGTCTACTACAAATAATTTCTTATCTGCTAGACTTCAGACAATAAATATTAGATCATGACAGAAAAAAAAATTGTTACAGTTGACGTAATAATTTCTCTTACAAGTCTTAGAGGGCTTTGCATTTATTTAAAAATGTAGGATTTTAAATTTAACTTTTGACTCAACGCTTAACTTTTTATTTTTTTTAGTTAAATAATTATTTGTAATGTTGCAAAATACAACTGTGCCTTTTTACCTTAGACAGCAATCAAGTTGAGACTTTGAAGTTTAAGAATGATTTGCTACTGAAGAATTCATGTACTACCTACAGTAGCCCCATGACTTCTTTGGTGCTGACTGACAGCTGTGGGCTTTGAAAAGTTACCAGACCAAATTATGTATCCCTACGCCAAACCATATGATCTGCAAAAACATGTGTTTAGCAGCTGTAACTTCTGACAGCCAAAATGTAGGTATATAGCTAAATGTTGACTGTCAGAAGTCAGCTGTGAGCTGTCAGTCAGCACCAAAGAAGTCATGGGGCTACTGTAGCTACGTTAATTATATTGCCTGCAGGAGGAATGCGAACCAAGGGTTAAATAATTAAGGGGATGTAAACTGAATATGTTAAGTCACCAAGTGCAGCGCTAGCGCTACCCAGTTACATCGCACGCGGAAAATATCCGAACTAAAGGTTAAATATAAAAGGAAATAAGGGAGAGCAAGTAAATTTCCCCAGCTAATCGACTGCAACACCAGACTATAGGGTGCAGGGTTAATAAAGTCAGAGTAGTGTAGTTTATCAAATCAACTTATAATCTGTGAGCATTGTAAGTATTAAGGTTTATTTCTAAAGCAAATCACATATAATGTTATTCCTATCTTAATAACTATAAGTAAAAAAGTGATCTGGACTAGTCTATAATCTAAATTTTTGATATCGAGCTTTTCTTTTTATTGTCTGAACGTTTCGTTAATCTATAAAACACAGTGATAGCAACCAAAAGGTTAAGTCGTCATCCGAAATTAGAAATAGTTTCCCCCATCGTGTGAAAGGGATTAAGCCTAAGTGATTCGATTGTAAACTACTTATTTAAAAAAAAAAGTATTCTCGTTTGGCCGCAAGCGTCCTACCGCTTGTCTCACGAAATGATCGACAAATGTGCTTGAGTGTAACTACTAATGCCTTGAGATGTCACTTCGACGACAACACTGAGGGCTTTGTCCCACGCCGCAGCCGCTTGCGGGGTTAGTTTGTTTCCTAATTTATCAGTCAACACGATCAAGATTACCTTTTTCAGCTCCTGCAACAAATTAAAGTTAGATTTTAGTTATAGCTATATGTGTAAGATAATTACTATAATTTGGCAGTTTATAAAACAAGGTAGTGACAAATTAGCATACTCATTACGACAACAATCTACAGAGTATACCAACATACATAGAAAAGGAATAAGTATAGAAACGCCACTCTAATGTTGGCAAGTAAAACCACATCGCTAGCGCTCGTGGTGCTAGTGCCGCGAACTAAACTATTCGAAGCGGTACGCTAACTTGGAACACAACGCATTTTCTATTGCGGAATGTAAATTAATCAATTCTTATATCAAATCCAATCAAATGTAGCCAAATACATTTTATTATAAGTAAACCACGTTATAAACTGTAGAATCTAGAACATTTATCTGAACTCCTTTAAAATAAGCTACAAATTTCTAACAAATCAGTAATGGCGAATTTTACATGGACATCACGCTTCCTTTTCTATGGACCTCACGCCCACGCATGCGCATTCCTCTGTGACGTCATTGCAAGCAGCTCCTAGCGATAGTGCCCCGAACTAATTTACGGGATCAGCTAATCCTATAGGAGTGCAAACCCCATGCCAACATATCTAGGTAAATTCACAAATTTGAATAGAACTTACATTGCTATCCATAAATCTCCATAAAATTCAGGATACACCAATTTGGATTTGAATTATATACAACGGAACATAATTATATAACCATTTATTAATTTAAAATATAGTATAATATTGAACATATGATTAAAAGGTATTTAAAGAATATTTAGATAAAAGTATACCTATTAAAATTTCTACACGATATTTTGAGAATACAATCAAAGTAATAACTTTATATCACATAATATATATATATATATATATATTTCATGTTTTATTTAGGTTATGGATGGGGTGGACTAGTCGAGGGCTTACCCCACACCCTTCTCCCTTGCTTCCGCGTTCCTTTAAAATTAACCTTTTTCACTCTACGTCCTAAGGTTGTTTAATTTCTGGTAAATATTGATAACTTTAGCCATCCTAAGATTGGCCCCATAAATTATTTAGTTTAAAATTCTTATAGCCAATACAAGTCAGGCACAAGACGTACAACTACAATATAAAAAAAAGTTTGTTTCTATTTTCTTCGCCATTATATTAAGCGTTAATCTTGTTTCATGGTAAAATATTAAGCTTTCAGATGTTGTCATATTGTGTGATACATACTTTTAACGTAAAGCTGTATACAGACTTTCTAAATGAGCTAATACTAGAAAACTAACATGTCAATTCTAAATGTTGGAAGCGGAGTCCTCTAGCGGTTAAGAGCTAAACTATAAAATCGTCGATTAGTTCTAATTCGAATTATGAAACATTGAAAGACTAAAAATAAAGTAATAGTTTTTTTCTTTTGTTAAGATAAAAATATACAGCATTAAAAATAACCAAGATAAGCGAATAATAATTATATAAGACAACGAAAATTCTTTCTGATAGATTGAAATTGGAATTGTAAGCTTTCGTGTAGAAATACTAGAGATTATAAAATATGAAGCGTACAGGGAAAAGGGGGAAAGTCCAATTTTAACTCAAATTGAGTTAGTGCTGCCATATGTTAGACAATCCTGATACCTTTCTAATGCCCTTTAGATTATGGTTAAAAGATGTCTGTTATATTAAACAAAATTATTAAATTTATTTGCTGGGGTTTTATGGGATTTGAGATATTTATATCCAACAGATTCTCAAATAAAGAAAAATTACTGAAAAATTAATAAAAAACAAACTTTTGTCGCAGATGAAAGAAATATTATATTTTTCACAGGTTTATTGAACAGAACAAAATGAAAAATGTTGAAGAGGGGATGGGATTGGAGGAAAGCTACATTTTATAATTTTTACTTGGAAATTGATGATTCTTAGTTGTTGGTAGCAAATTGTAGCCAAATACAAAATTTTATTTTTTCATAAAATTTAACAAAAATAAGTAAATATTATAGAGTAATAGAGGGTGCTATAGCCACCCTTATCGCCCATTTATGGGCGTCTATGGTTTGACTATAATTCTTTATGATAGCAAATTAATTAATAATGATTTCGTATATTTTCCAAGCTTGTTTGGTGTTTGATACAACACTCCTTAATACCTTTTCCTAACACAGTCGTTGATTGATTCATAAATTAATATATTATCTCTCCTTAATAAAGTTTGAAACGCGTTTCAAAAGTTTTGATCATGACTTGATATTTGTAAAGGGGGTCTCTGACCTCGAACTCAGACTTGACGATCTTCCTTCGACCATGGTTCTCTCCCAGTTTCTTGAGCATCTCCACCAGAACCTCAGGTTCGTCCAGGTTGTCGACGACGCTGGTCACGGTGTACATGATGGCGTTGGCGTGCGCGTGGAACTTCTTGTTGGTTGGTAGCTCGTCCAATGGTACCGTGGAGAAGGCAGCAAATTTTTCCAGTTTTTGTGGGTAAGTCCTGAAGAACCTGGATAAAATAACGATACAGTGATGGGTCGTTCTCAGGGGTACTTACTCACTCTATGACACCAGGAACCCGAGAGTTCACTGCCGCACTTACAAAAGTACGTAACCTATCCCTATCTTGAGCTAGTTCTATCCAGTCCCCCTCATTACATCCTACCTCTTTCAGCTACATTCTAATGATATCCTCCCATCTTCGTCTAGGTCTTCCAAATGGTTTATTTCCATTAAGTTTGCCAGTTCTAGGTTCTCACATTCGCGCTGCATGTCCTGTCCACCGTAATCTAGAAACTGGATTATCTGAACAATGTCTTGTGATGTATACAGGGTATGTAATTCCTCATTATGTAACCTCCTCTAATTCCCAGTGACTTCATCCCTTTTTGAACCAAAGATCTTTCTAAGCCCCTTGTTTTCAAGCACCCTAAATTGGTTTTCGTCATGCAAGATAAGAGACCACGTTTTACAATTAACACCCATAGAGAAGAGGCGGTAAAATTATTATTTTGTGTATTCCTTGAAAGCAGGCACACAGATACCAAAATTAAGGTGGTAGGGGGACCATTATCACAAATATTCTTTTCCCTTATTATGTATAGACCTCTATTTTTTTTTTAATGGGAGGCTTACTTATATTTATTTCACCATCATGTTTCAGTAAATGTAAATACGCACTTGAGAAATAACAACTTGTTAACAAAATATTATGTAAGTATTTATAATGTTTTTTTGTAGTATTTAAATATTATATTAAAAGATCAACATCCGCCAGACCTCCTCTGGTAATGATAAGAAATAAAACGGATTAAATTTCACAGGATTTTCTAATCTAACTATTTTCAATTCTCTTTATCTCTTTCTATAGGCCTATATGTTAATAAAGGCTATAATATATGATCGACATTCTGTTTTCCAAACAATAATAAATTGGCTGATTTGTCAAATATATTTTACGTCAGTAATTTCAATAGGGATGTTATGTAATAGACAGCGTATCAAATATAACGTTAAGGTGTCTAAGAGTTTGTTTGTCAGGCTTATTTATTTTTAGTTAAACATATACATATATAAACATGAATAAAACACGTAGAAACATATAGGACAGACAGTTGACACCAGCCCCGAGGGGCTCTCGACAACACACACGACATAGAAACAGATAACAAACTTCACAAAGAACAACATTGACGCCCTGGCGGGCTGAATAGATCACTCAGTGGGTTAGGGGTGGGAAAATATAATAAAAACCCACCCCATAGCTCATATATGGTCGCCAGGACCTTAAAAAAAATACAAAGAGTACAAAGGGTGAGGGACACAGAGCGGAAACAGAGGGAGGAAACAAGAAACATGGGTAAAAATAAAATAATTAGATAGCGGGAGGCTTGGCGCCAGTCGGAGGAGCCGCCGGTGCCGGTCGGCATCGTCTTAGAGTACGCACATTAAGATTTCAGCAATTGGCAAACATGGGAAGTGGTTAACACATATTGGTTGTGACTGTAGACAAGTTTGTTTGAGCTTTTTAGCTTCGGTCAACTAAATTCCGTACGGCTGTGGGAGGTAAGAATCCATTTTCAGTCAATAAATTATAATTTTTTTTATAAAGTAATTATAAGCTCTCTAAAATAAATCAAAATAGTAGACCTAAATGTTTTTGTATTTTTTAATAGTGTGATTTCTGTGGAACAGAATGATGTGAAGCCTCAAATTTTTATTCATACAAGGGCTGCTATCTAGCGGTTATAATTCAAACTATTGCAGGAGAGTTCAAGAGTACGCAGCTAGGTAGAACTCTTGTTCTCCGCGAGAAAACGAAAAACCGGACATGATAATTTACATGCTTTGTGCTTTCTTTTACTTTAGTAACAATGTTGTTGTTGTTTAGATAAATAACATTTATCATGGGGAAATACAAACAAACCAGTGAAAGGAAGCTGATATTCACCCAGGAAAAAATTAATGAAGCAAATAAAATGATTGCAGCAGGTCATAGACAACGACAAGTTGCAAAACATCTAGGGACAAATGAATTCACACTTCGTAAAGGACTTAATGCTGTAAGCTATATCTATTAAAGGTGTTGATAATTCCTGAGGGGATATTTTATAGTTTTTTGCTTCTAATTTTTGTTTGAAATTAAATACCAAAAGTGGTGATTCCACAGGGATCAGAAAAGTTATTCCTACTTTAAACACGTAGTGACAGATCTTGTTTAATGAGAATAAAATAAAATAAAAATCTTATCACTGTAGGATGTTAATAGGCATACTATGACAATAATTATTATTCAATTACTTTAGCTTTAATAAATGTCAAACTTATTTAAATTATAAGGGGGGGGGGGAACCTCAACTCAAATGTTACATTTCCTTTTAAAATTTCAGGTTTCTCATTAAACTAACATGATATGTTTCAGGACACAGTTCCTAAATCGCTCGAAAGTTTCCTAAATCGATTCACTGCAGATATAGAAAATGAGCTGGCAGAACACTGTCGGCCGCTGGACTCCAGATTTTATGACTTGACAAGAAGACAATGATGAAGTTAGCTTTCGAGTATGCAGAATTTAAAGAAGTCAGTAACAGGTTCCACTCTAACAAGAAGCTAGCGGCTAAAGAATGGGTAGTTGGATTCTGCAAACGGCCAGGCCTGTCACTTAGAAATCCAGAGTAGTGCAGTTTAGCACGTGCGATGGGATTTAATAAAGTTCAGTTTGAGGTTTTTTGGGGGGAATTTAAAAAAAAACTGCTCTGAACAATACAAATTTCCATCCAACAGAATCTTAAACTTGAACGAGTCCGAATTTTCGACTGTTCCGAATAAAATCTCCCAAGGACATGTCTACCAAAGGAAAGAAGACGGTCTTCGGGGGAAAGGGGTCACTGCTGTTGGTTGTCTGAGTGCAAGTGGGTTCTACGTTCCGCCGGCTTTGATTTTTTTTTTTTTCGCAAGCGAATGAAACCTTGCCTCGTATTTCTGAAACATATATTGGCTAAAGCATTTAACTTTCCACGTAGAAAACACTAAAGAATATCGAGCGTTACTGATCCTATAATAGATAATCACTCCTTTCATTGCTCCCTACTTGCAGTTTCAATTTGCAGGGGGAATAACATTACGCTGCTTTCATTACCTCCACACTCAAGTTACAAGATTCAACCTCTTGATGAATGTTTCTTTGGGCCTCTCAAAGTAGCCTACGCACAAGAGGTTGACTAATGGTTGGTTACACATCCAAGTCAAGCAGTCACACAAATGCAAGTAGGAGCTTTATTTCGTGCAGCTTACTCAAGAATTGCCACAGTAGAAAAATCTGAACGTGCTTTCTCATCAACAGGTATTTTTCCATACGACCCGGACGTTTTTTTCAGATGAAGACTTCGCTCCAGCAGAGGTAACTTACCGAATTGAAGCATCTTGGAACTGATAATTTTACTGAAAATGCTGTAGAGCCAGCTTAAAGCACTGTGCAATCATCTACAAATATTATGGAACGGACTAGATACATCTTGGCAAATTCTTCAAATACTGTGCTATCTGCCGAAAATATCCACTCTAAAGAAAATGAAAGTATCTCTGCTCCCAACCAAAGGTCATTGCAGGGTATAGAGTCAATCCATCCACTTCCTAAAAGCCAAAACGAAAATAAAAGACACAGGGAACATCAAGAGTCAGAGGTTTCAGCAACACCATTTAAAAGTTATTCGCTACAAAAAAAAAAAAAAAAA
>CABFOW010005927.1:26847-37194 GCA_902141385.1 Timema californicum
AAAAAAAAAAAAAAAAAAAAAAGAGGAGAAATTGAAGAAGAGAGGAAAAATCAAAGAAATCAGAGAAAAATGCTGCAAAGAAACTTGATTTTTCAAAGCCATCCACATAAAAGAAAGCATCCATACCAAAATCTGTCACAACAAATAAAGAAACTTGTTGTGGAGGCTGTGAAGCATCGTTTAAAGAAGACTTGAGTGCAGTGTGGCAACTGTTCTGAATGGTGGTATGAAGCATGTTCGGGATATGATGAGATTGGACCGTTCGTGTGTGATAACTGCTAGTGCGTGCTCTTAAATGCTAGCACGTACTCTTGGAATACATGACGCGTACTCTTAGACTATAGGGCGTGTAATAGTGCGCATTTACATATCTCAATAAAAACATTATTTTATCTGTTTATATAAGATTATTTTGAGGTTTCGTGCTGTAATATAAATCAGCACAAAGCGATAGTTATAACCATGTGTGTTTTATTGATTAAGTTTTAAATATATAGTGTTTATGGCTTAAAATGTATTAGGTGCGTACTCTTGGACGCCTTTCCTACAGTCAACAGGACCAAGATTTACACCAACCTAAAACTAATTGTCCTCTTTGATGTTACAATCACAGAGATATATTGGTCACGTCAGGCGCATGGATAGTAGCTACGCATGCGTTGTATACTATTTTGAGTATACGCATGTACAAGGGCTCAAACGATGCCACAGAAACACAAAAATGTTAGCAAATGCGTGGTCTGGGAGTAATCAGTCTATGTTTTAGCGGGACCAATATTGAGTCACGTCAGCCATTTTTTTAATTTTACATGTTTTTCTAATATAGGTGATGTGTAGTTCTTTTACTGTAGAGAGATTTATATTATCAATTTTGGAAAAAAACTGGTAAATCAAAAATCAAAATGGTTTTGGGCGACACTTGTGGCTAGCCTTATTTTATTTGGTGGCGGGAAATAGAATTTGTTTATTCACTTTTTATATAAATCAATACCGACCTAGATAATGCGAGGATACTTGTCTTCGTAAAACTTACTCCATTAATATCGCTACGCCATTTCCTGTTATATCGAGTTTGACTAGTTCCCAGGTGTCGATTAAGGCCTTCTTCTCCCGTGGACTGAGACCTGTCGCAGGGTCGGGGACGTCAAAATCAGGACCTTCAGAAGTCCCCCAAAAATAACTCAATATGGCTCCCATTCTGAAAAATAAAACAAACTGTATTTTATTGTACAGTGTAGATCTGTTAACACTGTTGTTGTAATATTACAGCGTCATCCTAATGCGCACAACGTTTGCCCCATAACCCCTTGGGGGGCGCTCAAGTATTACGTAAGCACTCTAGGGAGGTAGAGTGTGTTCTAACTTTACTTATTTTTGCTCACAAAGAGAGAGGGAGAAAGGGGGATCCAAAAACAGCCAAAAATATGCTTACGTAATGCTTTAACGGTTACTTATGTACTAAGTGAAGAAATATCAAGCCTCTTAGCTCAACCCCTGTGAGAAGAGGGCTCAGAGGGTACATCGTATGCAGGCCCGGGGTCCTAAAAGGGGCCTGGAAATTTCCTGGGATCTCAGAAAATGTTTGCATACATTAAAGACTAGCGTCCACATTTCCACTAATAGTGATATTACTAAATTATTTTTAGAGGTATAATATTTTTTAAAAAAAATGTATTTCCCCCTTTTTTTAGATATAAGAGTATAAATTAAATATCTATTTTTTGTCCTATCTCTTTTCTTTTTTCAGATAGTATCCATTGATTCATTTTTTTTTAAAGACAGGATTAATGAAAAATGGAACTTTGTACCCCCTGATAAAACTCCTCTCAGAAACACATGTTCTAAATCGTTTATTTCAACTCGTAGCTCCCTTCTTTATAGATCCGCTAATAAACTATCATAACATTGAAAGACTCGCCGGTTCCAATTTATTTTAATTTTATAGTATTTTCTTAAAAATAGTAGGACCACAAAACAAATAATAAAACAACAGCAATATTTATAGAACATCATTATACCTATTCCTGTTGTTTCAATATAAGTTACATATATTATTAAAAATATCATGCTCCAACCACAATAACATTATTATTATTATTATTAGCACCGCGTCTTACTACCCGCTCGGGTTATACGCGCTTACGCTAATGTGTAATGGTAGGGTGATTGTGAGATGAAATGGAGGACCTACAGTTTAACGTGGGATCCGAACCATGGTGGAGGCCTGGCATCCCCACCCCCTCCCCACCAATAAGAGTTCCACGGTACTTCCTCTCGCCCTGGTTGAACAGGAGAACATGTGCAGTGAAAGGAGATCATTGTTATAATATTCCTTCATTGCAATAGCGGATTTAGGTTTGAGGACGCCCTAGGCCCGAGACGATATGGCGCCCTTTTTTTTTGTAACAGTATATATATATATATATATATATATATATATATACATATATGTGTGTGTATAAAATAATGAAAATAATAACAATAATAATAAGAAATCTAATTCAGGTATAAATTAAACATTTATTTTTTTAACATAACAATTAAATATAGAATTAATAATAAATTGCTTGTAATTAAAATATAAATTATTTTTATCTGATTAATCATATAATAATTTTTTTTCTTGCTTTCGTCCGCGCGAAAATATCAATGACCTCATACTAAATTTCTTGAACCAATTGTGCTTCAATGGTTAGTAATGCAAGTGCATTTAGTCTGTCTTGTTTCATACTTGCACGCAAATAACTTTTTCACTCTTTTCAGAGTGGAAAATGATCTTTCTCCAGAACCCAATCGATTTTTAATTTTAGTCATCTTAAAATTTTTGGCGCCCCTCAAAATTTGCCGCCCTAGGCCCGGGCCTCACGGGCCTAAGCCTAAATCCGCTACTGCTTCATTGGAGTTACAAAGATTGGAGTACATACATACATACATACATAAAGACATGGCCACGTCAGGAGGGGGGGAGGGGAGGGACAAAAAGGGTAATTTCCCTGGTCCTCACATTCAAGAGGGGGCCATATTTAACCCAAACAATATTGTTAAATTCTATTACAGTTATTATTTTAAATTACGCATCAAATAGTGTACAGATAATTAACAGCAATAAGTATTCACTTAGTGAGGGGATTCTATCCCAGATTCCTGAAAACCCTAAATTTATGTAATTTAATATTTACGTTATTCGAGTAATGTGCTGCAGTACAGTAGAGTACGTCACCATTGTACTACCGCTATTGGTCTGCTGAAAACTAACATTAAAATGGTGCAAGGAGGAATTTGTTTTTGTTAACTTGATTGGAATTATTGTTTACATTTAATATAATAAAGTACAGTCATTTAATGGGTTAATCAATACTCCATAAAACACGAGAAATTATTAAGTAACATAAGTACCTAGTACGTATCAAAATATGATATAACGGTTTAATGCTAAAATTGATAAACTGCCGTACAAAAGAGGTGGGGGGCCTCACATTTTCTTTAAAAGGCCCTGCATATATATATATATATATATATAATACATACATGCAATACATACGTACATACATAAACATACATATATACATACTCATATATATATATACATACATATATACAATAAATACATACGTACATACATACACACATACATATATACATACACACATATACACATACATACATACATACATACATACATATATACAATACACACATATATTACATACATGCATAAAAGCACATATATATTTATACACATACATAATCACGTCATTCCCTTACGGGGTAGGCAAGAAACTGTGTATATACCCCCAAAAAACAACTCCGTACTTAATCCATCCTCACTAACTTTCTCCCCACTTCCCTCTCCTTGCATACTCCCTTCGCTTCAACAATATCCATACACCGAGTCATACATACTATTTTCTTCTTAAAACTCTTAATTTTTCTCTTTTTTACACATTCGTCTACAACATTTAAACACATCTTACATAACCTACCCCCCTCTTTTTTGATCCACACACTCTACCTTCATAAATTTGTTACGTCACTCAATCCACACTCATCCTCTCAACATGCCCAAACAAAGGTAAGACACTTCTTTCACATTGAGTTATTGGATTCCCCTTCAAACAGCACTCCTTCAGCACCCATTCATTACTGACTGTCCACACGAGTTTTCCCACACACATTCCTTAGAGCTTTTCACAGCCCATAAAGTGAAAAATTCTTAATCCGATAGCTGTAAAATGTCGAAATCATATAAAAGGGGAGTTTCGAGGTTTTGCTCATTAGGATGACATTGAGAGATCACGTGTATTGTAGTGTACATCTTATACACAGCGCCATTTTGTATATTTGTAAGTGTGTGTGTGTGTGTGTGTGTGTGTGGCGCGCTTATATTTATATTAACAGGATAGCGACAAGAGAAGTAGAATTTTTGAAAGTAGATTTCAGTATTTGCTTTGTTTTATATTAGATTTTCATGGTGACCTGGTAGTCTAGGGGTAAAGTGTCGTACCTCTATGCTGGAGGTCCGGGGTTCAATCCTCGGTCCCGGCACAGATTTATTTGATTACCAAACCCTGCTTTCACCTCTGACAATACCTCTTGTGAATTTGGGGAATGCTAGGCCTCCACTGTGGTTCGGATCCCACGTTAAACTGCAGGTCCTCCATTTCATCTCACAATCACCCTACCATTACACATTTAGCGTAAGTGCGTATAACCCGAACGGGTAGTAAGACGCGGTGCTAATAATAATAATAATAATATGTTAGATTTTCAAAAAAATCTGACATTCCATTAATAATAATTCAAGTATTTTAAACTATTTTTATTCGGGCATCAGTAGATTTACATCCTCGCCACTAGATTCCTTGTGATATTTTTGGCGCATGCGTACTACGCAACGTAATACCTTTTCTTTGAACTTAATCATATTGATAGACACGAGCCAAGGCCAACCACAAAAGGTTATAGCACCATTAACCTGTTTACAAGCCCTTGGCAAAGAACTCCCAACATAGCTGGTTTTCTCCTCTTCCATTGTCACGTGGTCATATTGACACAAAGAGGATAAATAGAAGGTAAGTAGTAATAATAATTATAATAAAACATTCTTTTGAATGAAAAATAAATGAATTAAAGTTTGCAGAGAAGCTCATATATTATAAAAGTTGACGACGAAGTGAAGTGTAGTGAATATATTATTTACGTAGCTTTTATGATTAAAATTCGGAATTTAAGGGATACTTTGAACGTGTATAGTGCGATGCTTTGAAAAAAAAAATTAAAAAAATACCAAGTCATAATTCTAGCCTTGAAATTTTAACCTATACATTCACTTTATAGTTTTATTTAATATATTTTGGTATTTTATCAAAACAATTTACCCGCCTCAGTGGTGCAGTTAGCTAACTAGCTAGTTTCGTGTTGAGCTAAACTGCCGAGGATGGGTGTATTGAGGTTCGAATCTCGCGCGCGTGGGGGGTTCACTAAATGGTTTTAAACTCTCCCTCCACACAAATGCGGGTTCACTTCCTTTATATTCAACCTTCCCAATTCTTAACACATTAATGTAATTAGTACTTAAGCGTATAACCCGAAAGGGTAGTAAGACGTAGTGCTAAAAAATGAAAAAACCCCTATAAAATAGCAGTTATTTTATAAGTATTGATAGTATCCATCAAACGTGATAGCTACAGTTTATACGACTTGACGTATGAATTTATAAAATATAGTTGAAGTATTTTTTCTGTTATCGAATCATCTTATCTAAGGAACGGGGATGAGAGGGAGAGGAAAAATATTATTATTATTATTATTAGCACCACGTCTTACTACCCGTTCGGGTTGTACGCACTTACGCTAATGTGTAAGGGTAGGGTGATTATGAGATGAAATGGAGGACCTACAGTTTAACGTGGGATCCGAACCACGGTGGAGGTCTGGCATTCCCCACATTCACAAGATGTCTTGTCAGAGGTGAAGGAAGGGTTTGGTAATCAGATAAATCTGTGCTGGGACCGAGGATTGAACCCCGGACCTCCAGCACAGAAGTCTGACACCTTACCCCTAGACCACCAGGTCACCTAACACATTGTTAAACATCTAACAACTTTTTTTTTAGTTCATTTATTATTAATTTTAATATTAGTAAATATTAAACAATTGTTATCAGTCCTACCGCTGATTGGCGCAGTCAATTGGACCTCTGTTTACTGAGTTGATGATCCCTGGTTAGATTTTTGTCATGGCCGAAAAAAAAAATCTTTGGAAAAGTTGTGGTTACCCTTTCAGGGTGATGAATATATATCTAGGAGGATTGGCTGACGTATTAGTTCTAGAATTAAATTTAGTTTATAATTCTAATGCTGAGATATAAAACCTTTCCTCCTTTATTTAACAGACGTATTTAAAAAAAACATTGATAAAATCCTTTATTATCAGTGTGCTGATAGCTCAAACACTTGATATGGGTAGTGTGTGTATTGATTGGAAAACCATTAATGGGATTAATACGTCAAACATTATGTGAGGTATCTACAAACACACTACACCACTTCAACATGCAGTCGTCTGTTTGACACAAGGTGCGTTATGGCTATTAAAAAATAATATTTTTAATACATACAACCTGAGCCCTAGCCTTGCATGGGTGCCCATAAAAAACATGGGCGTAAAGGGACCTTCAATCGACAATATTTACCTTTTTTTTGTTTGTTAATTTTTATGAAATAATAAATTGTGTATTTGGCTGAAATTTGCTATTAACAACTTTGTATCATCGGTATTCAAGTTACCCGACTCGGTGGCGTAGTTGGCTAACGCGCTTGTCGTGTTGAGCTCGACTGCTGAGGACGGGGAGATCGAGGTTCGAATCTCGGTCGGGTGAACTGGGGGTGGTTTTTCCTAAATGGTTTTCCACTCTCCCTCCACGCAAATGCGGGTTCACTTCCTCTAATTCAACCTTCCCAATTCCTAATCCATTAGAGTAATTAGAACTTAAAGCGTGTAACCCGAACGGGTAGTAAGACGCGGTGCTAAATATTATTATTAATATTCAAGTTAACAGATAAAAATGATAAAATGTGGATTTTCTACTATTCCCTCCTTAATAGTTTGCTTTCCCTTTTGTTCTGTTTAATAAACTTGTGAAAAATATGTTTATTTTCAATGGGTTCAGATACAACTACATTTTTTTTATTTTTTATTTTGTTAATTTTTCAGAAAATATTTTGCAAAAATTAACTCTTGAAACTCAGTTCAAAATTATGTTCAGACGCTCTAAAATTCCTATCCCCAGGGTTAAATTCCTGAAATTTTCTCTCGTGAAAGGGGGTGGGCTGCCGTACCCCCATTAGATGTGACTCCAGTCCACCCCCCACCCCCATTTAGAAAACCCACATGGGCGCCCTTGTAGGCAATAGTAACAATTTATATTAATAGAACTCAATATGAAAATTATTGGTATATTTTAAAATAAACGAATAATTTTCATATTGAATTCTATTAATATAAATTAACATTGCTTCCTTACGTCATGTTTTTCAAAAATAGTAACAATGTTAGGGCACAAAACATAATAAACAATAATCCATCCAAAAAGCTATAATTCCCTTTAGGTTAATTCTATGCTAAAAATATATACTTTTTTCTAACTATAAATATCGTCTTGAAATTTGACTAGTCTTAGATAATGTCCTCCATAATGGGGTGTTAAAAAATCTTTTCACACGGACGTTTTCTGACTCTAGACGAGGATAACATTTTGTTTTCCGTCGACGCGGGAGATCGTATTTCGAACCCATACATTGTGAAATCCGCGATCCTCTTTTCACTGAAATTACGTGTGTATATTCTTGAAACCCCCCCAGAACAGAAGACCAAACAAGTTTGTTTTAAAGCACATTGCCTCACTACCCGCTAGGCATAATTTGGAGGAAATGTGCCGACACCTGAGTGAAGAGAGGGTGGGAAACTATTTAAGAAGAAAACCACCCTGAATACGTCCAGATTGGATTCTTAATCTGACCTTCTCCTTATCCAAAACCGAACTAGTAACTAGATTGATGGCTTAGTCCACCCATCCATTTATATTATTGTATATATATTTTAGCCTAAATCTTAAGACTTTATAAAAAAAATTAGTTTCCGTGTTCTATTGTTGTGTTTTAGCCGTAGAGGTAACTAACTAACTACACCAGTATTTACTTATGATTACATACGAAATATTCTTAAAAATGCATCCGGTTTGAATCGATCCACTATACCTCCCAACAGAGTCAGGAGTGCTCACCCACATTGTTAATCTTTTGGTGACATATTTTTAGTCCGTTAAAAATTTATTTAGCAAACTGATTTTTAAAAAAACACTTTTTTTGAAGGAGTTCATTCAGCTCCCTACCCCTTAAAAATAAATAAAATATTTTGAAACCTGTAAAATAATCTCCAACCCACACACTCGAAAAAAAAAATCAAATCCTTCCGCTATCACGTTTCACGGCACACTACACTTTTCAATTTCCGCTACTGTCCATAACGCTCACTCGCCTGTCGATATAATACTCGACGAGAAAAAGTTCTTTTCGCTCGTCTGTTGTTTCATCAGCGCATGCGCACTCGTCTCCCGCGCACAACTAGACCGGCTTCGCCGACCGACTAAAAAAGAACGAATCTGTTCTTACATTGTTACAAACAGTGACGTTACTGGCAGGTTTTTTTTAAGGACGAGAAAGGTTATTTTTAAAAGAAGTATACCCGGTTTTGCGTAGAGAAATATATAGTGTAAAACCCCACGGTAAAAACTATCATTATATCCGACAGGGATTCGAACCCCGATCTCCCCATTATCGTCAGTCCCAGTCTATTGCTAGAGTGACACCGTAAGACTTTTCTAGCAACGAAGTGGGTTAGAATTTATAAGAAATTTAATATCGCTAGTAGTTATCCGTACAAACGGGAGGAGCAAAAGAAGGGGGCAGTGGCCCCCTTGACCAAAAGTTTGTGTTAAGGTGGAGGTGTGGTGTAGGGGACGCGAGAAGAGGTCAGTGTTTTTTTTTTTTAGTTTTCATAGCAAAACATTGGACAAAACAAATAGAATATTTCTCCAGTAGAAATTTAGAGTTTAATTTTCTTCTCACGGTGATATCAACAATAATTGTTGAATATATGCCACGGGCATAGCTGCATTAGATGAGAAACTTTTTAAATGAAGAGAGAAAAAGTTGTCATTAAATTCCAGGACATATTTTATGTATATTCAAAAATTGTCGATATCATCATCTGAATAAAAGTAATCTATATATTTCTACTTGAGCAATATTTGATTTATTTTGACAAAAAAAAAAAGAGTTTTGATTTTAAAAAAACTGCATGAACACTGGCATCCCCTACACGCCCACCTTAAACCATTATTTTTTCTGTGATTCATGTCCCTCCAGGCTATCAGATATATATACTTATATATATAGGGTTGACGAAGTTATAATAATATAGAAAGTGTATTTGGGCATTTATTTGTAAAGAAAGTAGAGGAGACCATAATTGTAAAGAAGAAAAAAAGCACCTCGTTACACTTGGTTGGGACTCGAACCCGACCTCCCCATCACCTGCCAACCAGGCGGTGTGCATTGATGTTGATGAGCAGCAAACTATCACACATGAACAAAGGCGTCAGTCTCTTCTTGTCCAGTTTTTTTTACGTTGACGGGAAGTGTAGTGTTCGATTACCAACCGGGTGTACTAAAATTGTTTTTATTTTATTTTACGAATTTTCACTCATCTTCCACGTTTCTCTCAAGTTTATACCTGCCTTATTCCTTCACACCATTAGCCTAGTTGAAATGCGTTTAGAACGGACGGGTAGTAAGAGACAGTGACCAAATGAACAGTTTATTAACTCTATTCATATCGTACGTAATGAAAGAGATGAGTGAGTTTGCGATTGGCTAAAAGGTCATGTTAGCTGATAATACGACCCCTTCAGTTATTTTGCTCTGAATGAATTGCGCCGTGGACTTAATTTTCCATTTTTAATTCTCTATTTTATACAGGGTGTGGTCAAACCAATAAAACTATTAGTAACTTGAAAACTAACACTTTAATTGAAAAGTAAATATTAATTATCTACAGTAGCCCCATGACTTATTTGGTGCTGACTGACAGCTCACAGCTGACAGCCGACGGCTTTGAAAAGTTACCAGACAAAATTATGTATCCCTATGAACCATATGATCTGCAAAAACATGTGTTTAGCAGATGTCACTTCTGACAATCATAATTTAGGTATATACCTAAACGTTGACTGTCAGAAGTCAGCTGTGAGCTGTCAGTCAGCACCAAAGAAGCCATGGGGCTACT
>CABFOW010005928.1:0-16295 GCA_902141385.1 Timema californicum
TCGATCACGGAGCTTTAGACAACCTGTACATCATCACATCATTATTATATCAGGGAATTAATCCGTAGTGTTTCAATCGACGGCCAAAGCGGGGTGATTGGTCACATATTACTACAATCGACGCCCAAAATGAGGCGCGATAATCGATAGTATTACAATTGACGCCCAAAGCGAGGCGCTTTTAAAACCGATAGTACTACAATTTGTTGAATTTTCTGGCGTGGTTCCCAATAACTATCCACTCTTATCTGAGGTTGTTACAGCCTCTGATAATTGTGTACTCTGCAGGTAGTTGACCCGGAACCAAAACCGATAAAAGAAATTAGCATTTATATTTATGGAAACATAACCATGACAGGAACCATTAAATAAACTGCTTAAGAACCAGAACCAGATTTACAATCTAGGTCCATTAAGGTTCTTTACGGTTCTAGATTTTTACAACTATATTTTATGTTCTTCTTTCTTTAACTTAATTTTGTTTTAAAATATTATATTCTCCCTTTTCTCGGGTATTTGTGAAGGTAAGATGCATTTATTTTCCAAAGGGATTATTAACGGTTCAATTATCACTGAGCAGTAAACACTAATGAGTAATTATCATGGTCACATTGTGTAGAGGTTTTTACTTTAAATTTAAATTAGTTAAAAAATAGCAGCTGGACACGGGAACCGAACCCGAGACCTTTCTTTGACTTAGCACTTCAATGCTCTACTGCTGAGCTATCCAGGTTTCCCCCCATACTCAAGGTCATTTCCCCCGCTCCCCCTCATAGTTTAAGGTTTAGTTTATGATGGACGTGTGGAATCGTCAGGTACATAGCTATGAGTTAAGTATGAGTGAAGAATGACCCTAAGCACTGAACGAATCCTGGATAGTTCGTGGTAGACCATTAGCGCGCTAAATCAAAGGTTATGATTTCAATTGCCTTGTTCAGGTGTCACTTTTCAACCAAGTAAAAATTAATTGAAATATAGTCCCTTATATACAGAAATTTGGACGCTTAGGAAGATGGAAAAGAAATTTTTGGAGAGTTTTGAAATATGATGCTGGGGAAAACTTGAGAAGATCAGGTTGACAGACTAATAAAGAAGTCTTAAGAAGAGTTGGTGAGAAAATAACAATTTTGGGTGTGATTCTTCAATACAAAGCGAACTGGATCGGATACATCCTTAGGAGGAACTGTCTTCATTACGACGTTATAGAAGGATCGGTGGAGGGAAAGAGGAGCTTATGAAGAAGGAGGAGTCAAATGAAAATTCTGGGAGCTGAAGGAGGAGGAGGCAGAGGATAAGGTGCATTGGTGGTCTAAGTTCACTGACAAAATGAATGGACCTGTCGTGAGACAGAACTAATAATAATAATAATAATAATAATAATAATAATAATATACGGAAAATGCCGTAGTTAAAATGATTTACAACCTGTGTGTTTATATTATTAATTTTCTCCTTTTACCCTTTAGGCTAAGCGGTTAGGATACTGCACTTAGCTTTGGCCTTTGAGTGACAGCCAATATATCTAAGAGGGTAAAAAATACTTATAAATGTCAACTGCCCCAAATGTGCAACCAGTTTAAGCTGTTGTCCCATTTATGTGGTTGTTGGATGTCCAGATACAGAGTGGGGTATGTTTTAACGGCTCCTGGAAGAAACTGGCCCAGTTTAATCGTACCAATAGCCCCCCCCTCCGCCCCCCTAGTGGTGGGTCTGCCTATTATAAAAACACCAATCTCTGCTATAAGGGCATCTTGGGCAGCTATCCTAAGCGTGTCTTAGTCAAACTAACAACTAAAATCATTTCTAAATGGATCTTAGAAGTCAGACTATTAGATGTCTTCCTACTTACTTATAAGGAGTTTCTCCTTCTGCATGAAGCCGGACATGTTTGTTTAAGTTGCTTGGGTCTCCAAAAGGGCGTAGACAATACTTGCATTTTAATGGTTTATATCCTGTGTGTGTCCTGAAATAATAAGATGAATATTTGTTACAAATTATATATTTTAATCAGGGAATGTAATACATGTTTATTATTCGTTAATTTTAGCCCGCTTCAGTGACCACATGGTCTAAGGAACTACGCTCACAAAATACTAGACTGCCAAGGACAAGGAAATCGTGGTTCAATCCCGGTCGGGTGCACTAAGGGTGGTTATTCCCAAATTATTTCTCACTCTCTCTCTCTCCACACAAATGCGGGTACACTTCATTTAAATTCAACTTTCTTCATCCCTAGCCCATTAGTGTAATTAGTACATAAGCGTGTAACTCAAATGGGAAGTAAAACGCGGTGTTGAAAACTAGATACCTTTTTTATGTCCCAAACCTGCAATCACTTAATTTACCTCTTCGGTAAGGCCGTAGCCGAGGGGAAGGAGAGAGGGTGGATTTGGGGGTTAACCCACCCTCCCTCACACCGAGAGTTGACAATCGAATATTAATACTGTTTTATTTATGGTTTAAACAAAACAATAAAATTGGAATATATAGATATTCTAATGTTTAAGTACGTTTGAAAAAATAGTTTGTGATTATGTTTAAATATGCAAGCAACAACTTTGTGTGGACAATGATGAAATATTGACAAAGTAAATAGGAAGTATTAGTGAATGTGAGGAGGACTGTGAAAGTTGATCATTATTTGAGATTAGGAAACAACAACAACTTTTAAGTGGAAACAATTTGAATGGTAGTTCTAAGAACACGTGGCAAATGAGTCGCTAAAGAAAGAATAATGAAGTGGTGTGAATGGATAAGGTGGTGGTGGGTCGAGCTATCAACCCGCAAACAGCTTGCAGTTAGTGCATATGGTCAAGTTGGAAACATTTTATTTGACGAGTGTACAATTTTTGTACTATGAAACAGGGGTGACAACTTTTACTCTAAGTACATGTTTTTAAACCTCTATTGACTTTATTAGAGAAAGATGAAATCATCTCTAAGCTTATCTATGTTGGGTTAGTGGCGACCGAACCATATGTGTCTAGGGGAAGGGAAATATAACCAAAAAGGGATTTTGGGATAATTGTCTTTCTTACCACACTTTAAATAGTTTGGGAGCCCTCGCCCGGCAAACGATGTCATCAAGCTATTGGAGTAGTCCTCAAATTTTTTTGAAAATTATACTTCTCTAGAATATATTTAGAGTATTATTCTTATTATTAGCACCGTGTCTTACTACCCGTTCGGGTTATACGCACTTACGCTAATGTGTAATGGTAGGGTAATTGTGAGATGAAATGGAGGACCTACAGTTTAACGTGGAATCCGAACCACGGGGGAGGCCTGGCATTCCCCACATTCACAAGATGTCTTGTCAGAGGTGAAGGAAAGGTTTGGTAATCAGATAAATCTGTGCCGGGACCTGGGATTGAACCCCGGCCGCCAGCATAGAAGTCTGACACCTTACCCCTATACCGCCAGGTCACCAACTATATTTAGAGTAGTCTTCCCTTAAGTTTCTTTTGACATTTTGATGCCCTTAAGAGATATTTAGAAGAGCCACCGGATTAAAAAAAAAAAAGGAATTTGATGCCTTTAGCTTTAGAAGCTATTTGGATTTACTTTGAATCATATATTCGAAAATATAAGAGGGGTGTTAAATAAATCTAGAGCGGGCAAACATTGATTCTAGGGGGAAAACATTCCCCTGAAACATTACTCCCCGGTTCTGCCCCTACTGGATATGCATTTATTTAATAATTTATCAATGTAAATTTTCATACTTGGATGGAAGAGGCACTTTTTAAGTTTCAAAATACTAATCATAAGTAAAGTACTTAATGAATTTTATTTATACCCTTAATTTTCATAAAAAATTAGCTCCATATAAATTCTAGAGGCAATTATTATTAGTAAATGTTATTTACCTAAGATAGTTGGGGGGGATGTGACCCCCAAACCCACTCCCTGAAATCTTCACTTAGCGGTTTAGGCGTAGTCCATACCCCTGGCCACTTGGTTTAAGACGTCAAACTCTTAATATAAATGAATTGCGGGTAATATGGAATACCATTTACTTGCTCATTAATATCAAAGCGTATTTTCACATTTTGTCATCGAGTTCCATATTTAACTTATAATTAAAATGTTTTTAACTATTTTTAGTGCTTAAAGCAAAATTAATAACTTTTAATGTCCTGTAGGAGCACTTAAAAGAGATCTGGAACAAATGAAGACAATATGGAATAGGGAGGGCAATATGGAATACTACACATTTTATATAAAAAATAATTATATATAATAAAACTAACAAATGTTTCATAAGAAAATGTAAAAAACATGCAAATATTATGTGTAAAACAATAAAATAGTAATAGTAACAAATCATTGAAATAATATATAATGGTAAAAAATGACTATTAATAAATTAGTATAATAATGAATTATTAAAATATAATAGAATAAAATATTGTATCAGGTTACATTGTACTCTTAATAGATTTATTAGGTGTTAGGAAAAATGTTCTAGCTTACGTTGACAAAATAAATCACTTGCCAAATACTTGAAAAATGTGCGGCCATTATGGGATAGTAGTATTCCTTATTGCCCGACATGCAATTTTGGAAAACAATATTTTTGTTAGGTTATAATAAAATTACAGTAAAATAATGTTTTAACACAAAGATAAGCATGAGTGAGCCTTAACCTAATGATTTGATTAGAATTAATAAAAACAGTAGAGTATAGAAATTTAGCATGATAAACACTAGCCTGCAACAGTTTTTGTGACAGCCAAAACAAATAATCATCTCTCACAAAACAATCAGTTGATCTGTCGAAGGGAGGGCGTCAGTAGCTGATCGAATTTTTTTTCTGTAATAGTTGAAATAGTTAACGATAGACTGGGACACTTAATATATGAGAGACAATGGTATTCCGTATTGCCCGACTATTCTATAATACCTGCATCTCTTCTATGTAAAAGTGTATACCTCAAGGTTTTCTTAAGTTCGTAAGATTATGGCAAATCTAGGCTTTCTAATTTTCTTAGTTTTTCTGCTGCCTCAACTGATGGCTGCCGACTCGCCATATATGTAAGTAAAACAGGTTTTCTTGATGTGTATACATCAGATTTCATTAAATAATTATTATTCAATGGTTCGTGTATCCAGGCTAATTTATCTTTTAGCTACCTACACGGGACCTGATGACACTGATGGTCAAATGGTCTAAGGCATACACCACTGGATATTTATAAAAGTAGAAACCATAGGTCCTAGGTGCATGGCCTGAGGTTATACTAGTACGTAGTCGCAAGCCAAGTTTAATGTTCTATGTTTATTTGTTTCGGAGCTTCCAGAATATGTCATCCCGCAGTCTCAAGCGCTAGACTCGAAATTGATCCAAAAGTAAAAAGAAATGTGTTTGAGTTGTTGATTTAAAAGAAATAGACCCAATATACGCATTTTATGTTTTTCCTTAGTACTTATGCAAAGTTTCAGCATTATATGCTACATTATATTAGGTTTATTATACACCCGAATAAGAGATCAAGGGGTTTAAGGTATTAGATTCAAAAAAGTAAAGTAATGGTATTTCATTTACTTTTCCAATCTGTGATTTACAAACTCCTCTTCCTTTTTTTCAAGGATTTAATCTGTATTTCAAAGAAGAAGAAAAATTATTTCAATTTTGAGTAAAGTATTAGTAATTTTATTTGTCTTAAATAAGTTATTTGCGGACCCTTTGGGTTAGCCAGCAGCCAATGATGAATTCACATGACTACACAAGCGGAGGGTTATCAGATTGATGAAACTGAGGGTGCAACACAGGGTGGCGGATTCTAAGGATTGGTAAAAGTTGTCTCAAAAATGTATGACAACCAGCGAAAAGTTATGTTCAGCTAAAACCATAATCAATGTTCTGAAGTGACCAGTAAGGCACATAATAATTGAAATATGTAGTGCTAACCCTGGTGGTTACCCATATGTTTGACAAGAGAGTGTATTCTGTTTAGTGATGAGCGTTATGAGATGGTCACTCTCCAATCTTAGGTAACTAAGTGTGTTATAGAAAGATCAATTAGATGCCCCATTGGTTCTAATGTGTTGGTTAATGTGATTATAATGAATAATGTTTCTTAGCACCATTTGAGTTAAACCCATATGTACTAGTTACGATAATGGTACTAAAGATGAAGACGGTTATTTTCTTTAGGAAGTGTATCCAGATTTGCATAAAGGTAGAGTTGAACACCACTTTGGATAAACCACGTTCAGTACACCCGACCAAGATTCGAACCTCGATCTTCTCATCATCTACGATCTAGTCTATTGTGAGAGTAGCGCCTTTGACCATGCGGAAACCGAAGCGGATGATTTAAGGCGTTAAATACAGTATAGTGCAACAGTAAAATTTATTTATTGCTATGTTTTGTACAGTGATTGTTTGTATCTCTTGCCCAATCAATATTAAGTATGTGCTACATCTTGACATTTGGTGTTTTTTATGTTTGAATGTTCATAATTATTTTAAAAAAATCACATCTCGTGGCCCACAGCTAGATATCTCGCCCAATGAAATGCCCTGCTCTGCGAATTTTAAATTCGTGTATTTATGATGGTGAATTTAGTTTCCTCTAAAACGGTAATGATATATTATGACTAAACTTCTCCTATTCAATACGACGCACTAATATGCCAAAATAATGCATTTCTTTCAACAGTGGTTTAGTTATAGAAGCTAATAACATGCTACATAAAGTAACGTGACATTATCTAAGAGTGAGTAACTGTTATCCTTCCTTGTGTGCTGTGACAAAGAAAAAATAGATATTATATTTCTTTAATACGGATTGTGTTTTACTTACAAAGACTATATATATGTCAACATTTTGAAATATATTTTAATTTCAATGAACTTAGAACAGACTAATGTAAGATCATTTTCATGTATAGTATTTTAACATTGGTTTGTAGTATTTAATTATAGTTCAAATTGATGGAATGTGTACATTTATTTTTAAATGTACTTTATAGTATAAGCTCTATAGAACCTTAGTATTAGTATTTTGTGGCCGTGTATTGTCCTTATCGTCGTTCTACTTTTTGCAACTGTGAAAGATTGTCTGCTATTTCAGCATACATTTTATCTTGAGTTTATCTTAGCAATGATAGAATTTATCTTTGGCAACGACGGATTTCTAGTGGAGTATTCAATTCGTCACAAGATGCATTTTCACCAAAACTCTTTTTTTTTTCTGATACGCCTAATCTCTGTTAGACCCCATTATTCACATTAATGTTCATCTTTATAAATGACTGTCACAAAGTTAATATTTGGTTATTAACTAGTTCCATCAAAGTTTCAATTTAGCTCTGCGCTTGGTAAAAAGTCATTTCTTAATCATGAGGGACATTCTGAAATCTATCAATTGAAGAGGAAACCTTTGACCAAAAGAAAAACACGGTTACAAATTCAAATTTTTCAATAGCATAACCAGGCCTCCCCCGTGGTTCGGATTCCACGTTAAACTATAGGTCCTCCATTTCATCTCACAATCACCCTACCATTACACATTAGTGTAAGTGCAGTATAACCCGAACGGGTAGTAAGACGAGGTGCTAATAATAATAATAATAATAATAATAATATTCAATAGCATAAATAATTAAAGCTGAAACCCGCCTCAGTGGCGTAGTTGGCTAACGCACTAGTCGTGTTGAGCTCAACCTCTGAGGATGGGGAGATCGAGTTTCGAATCTCGGTCGGGTGAACTGGGGTTTTTTTTTCTTAAATTGTTTTCCACTCTCCCTCCACGCAAATGCGGGTTCACTTCCTCTAATTCAACCTTCCCAATTCCTAATCCAAGTAGAGTAAATAGTACTTAAAGCGTATAACCCGAACTGGTAGTAAGACGCGGTGCTAAAATAATAATAATAATAATAATAATAATAATTAAATCTGAATCCTCGCGTGTTTCGATGTTTTCAGTCTGTGTATCATGTAATCACTCCAAAGTATTAATCACTATATCCATTTGACTCGAAATAGCATTTACTGCGACTGCTTTAGAGCTCCATTTTGTATCAGAATGAGTCAAGTTTTTCAATATACTCCATCGGTAAGTATAACAGGAAACGCACATAAATAAATGTGTTAAAGTACAAAAAAAAAATGCTACTACTGGGACAATTACATGAGCAGAATTAACACCAACCAAACTGAAAGAGTAACTATCACACGGAAAAATCACTGCCACTGGATTCAGGTTCAAATTCACTATTGAACACTAGAATGAATACCAGACATTGTCACTGTATTGGCTTAGTGCGACAGTGCTCTTACCATTGAGCTACCCAGGGTTCGTCCCGTGCACAAGGTTATTCTTCACTCACTAGGATCTTTTGTCTCCGATTTTTAGTTCTCTAATGGAATAAATCGGTCCAAAAAGGTTCCTAGAAGTTTTCGATTTTTTCATTTGCCACCCTCTCAGCTTTTGCCGCCCGGGCGACCACACCATTCGCCCCCTCCCCCCTTCCCGTAGCAATGCCCCTAAGGATGAGGAAGAAAACATTTTAGAAGTAATCTATCCGCATTTGCGTAAAAGGAGAGTGAAGAACATTTAGAAAAAATAACATCAGTAGAACTGACCGGGATTCGAACCCTAATATCCCTATCATCAGTAGGCCAGTCTAACAAGATAGTAACGCTTTAGAACATTCGACCACTGGAGTGGATATTACAGTGATGTTGATACAAACTTTACTGAGAAATTAAGAGTTCTTGGGCTATCTCTTGTACGCCCTTAAGCCTCCTATCATGGACTCACATAATAAAGTACTTGTGTAACTTTACGTCAACAATATATCAATACATAAACATATGTGTATTTAATCACTATTTTGCACACTAAGATTTTTATTTACTAGCTTAAACTAAAATATCAGATAAATACCAAATGTCAAATGTATAAATTTTTTATGTGTAGCGTTTTGGTCGTTTGATATTGACTAGTGTTTCTAAATAAGTTTTAAGATTAAGTATGAAGCGTATCCATGATTTTTTTGATATTTATTATTATTATTATTATTATTATTATTATTATTATTAGCACCGCGTCTTACTACCCGCTCGGGTTATACGCACTTACGCTAATATGTAATGGTAGGGTGATTGCGAGATGAAATAGAGGACCTACAGCTTAACGTGGGATCCGAGCCACGGTGGAGGCCTGGCATTCCCCACATTCACAAGATGTCTTGTCAGAGGTGAAGGAAGGGTTTGATAATCAGATAAATTTATGCCGGGACCGGGGATTGAACCCCGGCCGCTTTTTGATATTTGTTTACTATGTACTAGTCCGTTTGTAAAATAAACTTTACATAGTAATATATATAATATCGTATATAAGGCTATTAAAATTGAAAATTTTGTTTGTTAAAGGATGGGATGTTTCTTTTTGGAAGACTGAGTGAATAGGAATGGGTATTCAATTTCGTTTTTATTTGTTTTGTTCATATCGACATAATAACATGTAGCTTTTAATTCCTTTTTGTCCAATGGTAAATTAAAGTTATGGAGGAATGCAATTTACAAATTCGATAGTTTCTTTAAGTGTATTTTGTAACGATAATTTTTATAAATTACTAACATCAATATATTTAATCTCGTATTTTAATGGGTTGTTTGCTAATTTTAGGGCCATCATATCGAGTTAATACTTCTAAAATTAAGCTATATATGATTAATTATCTTATATATATATATATATATATGTTTAATCATCTTATATATATATATATATGTGTGTGTGTGTGTGTGATTATTTCTTCTTTCAGAGTATAAAAGTATTTCTAAAAATTAAGATGGATAATATTTATTGAGTTCATTAAAAATATTCTCAAAAAATAGGAATACGAAAATGCTGTACGATACAGTGTACGATTAAGGCGAAATATGTATTTCTTGAAAACTCCAGAAAAATAATAAGTTGGTTTTTATTATTTAAATATAATACTTTGTAAAAATGTAATCATAAGCTAAAACATAAAAATATACTAATCTAGTTTGTTTTTTTAATTATGAAGAAATGCAAATACCTTATATGTATCTTTAGTCCATATTTCCTGGAGTAAACCTTGCCACAGTAAATGCACAAATGCCCTTGAGTTGACCTTCCAAGATTGCTGACAAATGTCTCCATTACTGCTGCTTGCTGGTTGTAGTTGTGGCGTGAAGTCACAGTTGATCTTTCAGGGACTTGTTTGTAATTAGAGAGAGTTTTCGACACTAAAATAAGAGGCACAGGAGGGAGTATTGATGGCCACGAACTATTCAATACGTTAAAAGAAGGCACACGTGTGTTATCTCCTTCACTTTGACATCTTCTTAGCCCAAGACCATTATTACTAACTGATGGGGAATCTACTTTCAAGTAAGGTTGAAAGGCAGAGTAACGTGAACTAACAATTTCTGCCATCATTAATTTATCTGATTTACTTTTAGACTTTTGGGAAGAAAATATAATCGAGATTTCAGAGCTAGAATTATTTGGCTCAGAGAAATCTTTGGTTTCGGTCCACATGCTTGGTGAAATTTCTGATAATTTTTCTTCTTTGACACTTGATTTTATAGGAATTTCTCGAAAATCCTTTTGTTTATTCCTTAATTTGTTACTGTAGTTTGTAGGCTCAGAATCTGATACACTCCCCGACAAACAGTTAAAGTTATTACTTTCACTCAATAGTGTTACTTTTTCATCACTAAGTTGCTTTTCTAGTTTTCTCCAAAGAGTATGCAAATTGAGACTATCACAGTCCAATGCCAAATGAATCTTCAATGGGTTGGGCACTTCAAACTGACGACCACAGATATGGCAAACATAACAGTTTTCTCCTGCAACGAAATTATAGATATTTGTCAAATATTTAGTTAACTAGGATCACAACTTTAAGAGTATTTTTTTCTCAAGGAATATGAATGATTTTGTTTGTTTAGCCTTAGCAAAAATAGGTTACACAAAAGGTGACGGAATGAGTGAAATCACTAAATCAATCAGAGGAGAGAAAAAATTAAACTTTTAAAAATTGCATCACGGACATCCTACTTGTTATACATAAATGATAAAAATATATTAGATTTTGATATATAAGTAAAGTCAACTTCAAACGTAATTTCTTGAAAACAAGCTATTTTGAACTGTGACAGTTTTATCTAAATTAATTAAATATGTTTTGTTTGCGCTAGATATGTTTTTTCAATTCAAACATTTATACTAAGTGGCATACTTTAAATTTGGGGTACTTAGCCTAGAACATAATAATAAAAATATATATTAATGTATATAATTTGATATTTATTTATATCTTGTATCGTTACAACCTAGTAGTAATATATTGCAAATTACTTGATCGCATGTTCTGTTTTCTTGGTACTCTTAGAATAAGGTTTTGAAATCCTTCTTCCTCCAGTTACAATCCTGACACTTCCTTAAGTTTAATACCACCAGATTCAGCTCACCATTAGCATGTTGTATTTGACCGCTTGTTGTTTAGTTACTATCTCCGCCCCCCCTCCCCCCCATTAACCTACTATTAAATTGTTTCTGGACAATGCCACATAAATTAAACTTTTAGTACCAGCTATTAGAAATAATTTATATTATAAAAATTTAAATTCTATTTACTAATTTACCAAGCACATTATTGTGCTTGAGTGGAAGGAAATCTGATGTGATCTTAAGCAAGCCAAGGATTTATAGGGGTAGTGCTAATATTACAATATTTTCTATCATCAGTAATGGGAGTTGATTTTGAATGTGCAATTTTTAATAATGGTATATTCAAGTCGATTTAAGCTGCTAGTATCCTTCAAAATGGTATATATATATATATATATATATTACTCGTACACGAGTATATTCAATGAAGAATTATGTATTCCCAACCTGTGGAGTCAAGGATCGCACCTACTTATTAAAATATAGCTGATATATTAAGAAAGGATTTCTAGTTATATTTGAAAGAGTCCCCCACGTACATTTACTATTCATTTTTCTTCGTGGCTCATTGTTATTTTTTGGTTAATACTTGCACACTACACTAATATATTTTTTAAATTAAAAAGTCTAACTTGTTTACCTATACCATACAATATTTAAAATTGATTTCTAATTAAGTAATATAAATCACTTTTACAGTTATAAATAAATTAAAAGTTTGATAATTTTATAGGAAGTTCAAATTTAGGGTCACATTGTTAAAATTCAAGAATGGACGTCTGATATACTTGAGTTTATTAGCAAATAAAGAAGCCGTTTACAATTTTTAGAATATCAATATAATTATAGTTACATATCTGGAGATGATTTACTTCTATGAATAAGTTTTACCTACCTTGAATATTGTTCGGGGAAAGAAATGGAACCATCATTGAACCTAGTATTTTTTCCGAGAACCACATCTTTATTAGTTCGCCACTATTAATAGTTCGAACAACGTAGAGTAAGACCTTGTTACTTTGAGGCACCTCTTGAATGATAGCGTTACAGCTGTGACAATCTTCAGCTAGGGACACATATTGAATCCAGAAAACGTCTTGATATGACCCTGAAATGCACAGTTTTCCTTCTGAAGACTTGTACACGTTTAACTAGAACAAAATTAACACAAATTAAATTATTATAATCTAGAATAATCTCTACTCTAGTGTATTTCTTATAGATTTTAGATTAATTCTGTTAACACATAAGAGAATTTTGTGGCTAAGTAGGTAGTTTAAAATCAGCCACCAAACTCTCAAGGCAAGAAATTTATTGACAAAACATTGAAGTCACAAGAAAAAATAGCTTATGTAATCAAATAAACACGTTAAAAGATCATGTTTTTGTTAACAACGCGTCTTACTAACCGGTCGGGTTATACGCTTATGTAGTAGTTACATTAATGGTTTTTGAGATCAGGAAGGTTATATTTATAGGAAGTGTATCCATATTCACGTGGAGGGAGAGTGGAAAACTATTTTGCATAAGCCACCCTCAGTACACCGGACCGAGATTGGAGCCTAAATCTTCCAGTCATCGGCATCCCATACCACGCGGCCACCCAAGCGGGTAAAAATGATCATATTAAAACATTATATGTCCAACTACATACCTACGTCACGTGATAAATAAATGTTATAGAGATCTGCACGGACTTTCTTGCTCTATTGTTTCAAAATGGAGATATTTACTCAAAAATCGTAATATATGTGAAACGAAATAATAAACACTAGTTAACCCAAGCATAAATTGTACTATACTTATGTAAAACATTTTTTGAGTCCCGGTTTTAAATTTTATAATTTTGTTTTTAAAGATTTAATGTCCTCATTTGTATGTGTGGACCGATAAAAAAATATCATTATTGAATCCACAAGGGTCAACACTTCGTATTAAAATTTCAACTTCCGGTTAAAACTTTCGACATTTTATTAGGTGCTGCAATTCTTCATGCCATCGCATTGCTATTTAATTCCTCATTTATAAATTTTGACCAATAAAAAACTTAAATATTGACTATCAAGTCTAAAATGGAGAGAGATCATTGTTGTACAAACATTTCTGCTAAGAGGTTTAAGGAAAAACAACATCAACTTTTTGAGAGATTTACTTATATTTAATTACTCTATGTCATTGGAATTATTGCGTTAAAACTTGAGTAGTATCTCTTTACAACTAAAGCTCACAAAATTGTAATAATATATTTGCCTATATTTCAGAAACTGTTAGTTTTATAAAATTATATTTCACATAAAAGTTTTTTTATTTTTAATAGTACTACAATTTTGCAATGATAAGTTATTTAGTATCTCAAATAGTTGCGTAAATACGAAAATATCCACTTCTGTAAAGAACCCTAAAAATAATTTTCATAGGAAAATGAAAGTAGCCATTTTATTTGTAATATTAATCAACACCTGGATACAAATTTTAATTAAAATCATTAGATCCAATTTTGAGAGAATCGATTATTTTTCTCTTTTCACTCTTTATTAAACTACTCTTAATTTTAAGTTTAAACAAACACACAGACACATGGCATTGCAAAGACCACTTTTTAGGGCTTGGAGGTCTTGAGACGTCGACATCCATCAACATTTCAGGTTAGATTTTTTTTACGGTCGTAATAATTTACCTGTTGTGTTCGAAAAGATAAAAATTTTTTTTTTTGCATATAGTTTGAAAGTTATTGGTTTTATAAAAATATGCTCCAAATAAAATATTTGTATTATAAATAAACCTACATATTTTGAATGATAAGTAATTTCATATCTCAAATAGTTTAGGAGATATTATAAAAAAAATTATAATCTATGCGTCAGACCGGAGCCCTTAAAGTCATTTTGCCGAAATATTGAGAGTATTTATTTTGTTTGGAATATTTAGAAATGCTTAGAAATGAAATTTAATCAAAATCGTTAGAGCCGATTTTAAGAAAATCGACTTTTTCTCGTTCTGCCCTTCCGTAAACTACCCTTAATTTTAGGGTTAGATATCCAATTCTAAAAAGTCCTCGGGGCAACCCTATATAAACCCTAGATAACAAGTTTTAGCCTAATCGGTAAAATAGTTTAGGCTCTAGTTGGAGGTATAGACAGACAGACAGACGGAAATTCAAAAACCACTTTTTCGGATTCGGGGGGTCATGAAACGTCGAGATTCATCAAAATCTTGAATTCGATCCTTTTTTTGACGATCACCTGTAAGATAGCGAGAAAGTAAAAAGATACATACAAATGAAAAAATCATACCTTCATTTGATAATATAAAAAAACTACTAAACATTGGAAATATCGTTAAAATATAACTTCTCACAACAACTTAAAGCAGGAAGAATTAATGACAGTATTATAAAATTAACCCACATAATAATTTACCAATACAATACATTCTTTTTTTCCGTTTTACCAAATTTATTATAGATTGCCGAGGCCCCTTAAAATATAATAGATATGCTGGTTTGATATTATTTGGCAAAATTAATATTACTCTTATAGACACTAGTAGGGAGCTTGTAAATATATTGAGGAGAAACAATTTCACAACTAATAAATTTGAAATATATGTAAAATGGGAACTGTGTAATATAAAAAGACAATGCATGAAAAGAAATATACACTAAGTGAATGTCATCACAAAAGTTAACATTAAAAAAACAACTATATTTAAATTACCTGCATTTTAATCTTGGGTTATATCATAACATGACACACTTAAGGTGGGATGTAAGGGGTTGCGAGAAGAGGCCAATGTTTTTGCAGTTTTTATGGCAAAACTTTTTTTTTTTGCCAAAATAAATAAAATATTGCTCCAGTAGAAACAGTAGAGTTTAATTTTCTTCACATGTTGATTTCAACAGTTCATGAACATAGTGGCATTATCTAACTAACTGTGTAAATGAAGAGAAAAAGCTTTCATTAAATTCCAGAACACCCTTGACAGATATTCAACAAATTTTTGTCACCATGTTAAGAAAATTAAATTATATATTTGTACTGGAGCAATATTTTATTTTATTTTGGCCAAAAATATGTGTTGTCATAAAACTGCAAAAACACTGGCTTTTTCTCGCGTCCCCTTCCAAACCACCTAAATGTCTCTAACGACTATAACACTTAGGGCCGTATGTAATAATTGACTAAGTAGATGCTAAGTGGACACTAACGTGGGTTTGCTTGCGTCATCATAGGTTTAAGGGCATTAATACCACTGGCAACTCTAGAGATTCGCATGGATACATGACTTCAGCTTTATTATGGTAGTGTAAGTCAAGCAGCCTTGTTATGTCGGCACAGAGGCACAGATTTAAGCTGATACTCCGTGGGTCAACTGTTTGGACTTATGGTTTGATAATTTCGTTGGCTGGTCAGTGATAACGCATCAGAGTAGTAAGAGCCGGGAAGTGTTGCTAGCTTGTAAAAAGAGCAATACATTCAGTAGAGCTCTCTTCGACTACATTTCTGGCTGGATATCCGTCATTTACGTCCGTAGTTGCTCTATCATTATGAAAAGTTCAAGTTTTTATGATTACATCTTTGTTCTGGATTGTTCCGCGAAGAGGTTCGTTTGTTCCGTTTTGATAAACCCAAAAATGATAAGCTTATTATATTGGGGGAAACTTTACGGTAGACCCCCCCACCCCCCACACACACTCATACACTTAGGAAAATTTACATTTTCATGGTTGCGAGAGAGTTTGTTCCGAATTGTTCAGCAAAAAGTTTTGTTTGCTGTGTATTTGTTCTTGCACAAATAGGACGTAAATTCGACACTTTCTTTACTCATGAGGGGCAAACTTCATGGAAACAT